>JAOXNO010000005.1:6994776-7016866 GCA_028565335.1 Limnodromus scolopaceus
AGGCCAGGCTGGATGGGGCTTTGAGCAACCTGCTCTAGTGGGAGGTGTCCCTGCCCAGGGCAGGGGGGTTGGAACTACATGATCTTTAAGGTCCCTTCCAACCCAAACCATTCTATGATTCTATGATTCTTTTGCCTTAAAAGGTGAAGTGACCTTCTACTTAACATCAAGAATGATCACAGAATCTCAGAGCCACACGTTTACCCTGTATTGCTCTGGTGGAAGGGACAAACTCCAGTAGATCTAGTATGTATAATCTGCCATCTGCTAGATTTCCGATAGATCTGAATGTAGAAAATTCTGAAATAGATGAGAATGCTTCCATCTCCTCTCTCTGGCTTCCTCCACTTCCACAGAAACCAGAATTATTCCCCAGGTTCACTCCAGTGGGAGAGAAAACCAGTGATGGACCATCAATTGTGTATAAATTCTGATAAAAGAAAAAATTATCACAAAAAAAATAATTTTGTGTAGGTGGGGGAAACCATAGGAAAAAATCAGCATAGGGTAGAATGGTGGGGAAGACTCTGTTTTGTCAGGATTAGGAATACTGAGGGGTCTCCTAAATTACTGTTGGATATGCATAGTGATTTAGATAATTATTTTGACGGGAAAAAAACATGGCCAGAAATTGGATTGGTATTTAAAATCATCAGCAACTGTCACGTGTAATAAGAGGAGACAGGGATATTTTACAGTGGCTTTTGATGTTGTTGAAGAGATGGTAATAGGAAATAAGACTGGTCAAAACACCGGTGTCATTTAAAGAGAAAAACAGATGAAGATGTAAGAAATATTAATCTAAAGGAGCTCAATCTGAGAAGAGAAAGGACAGGTTAATGTAATCAAGTTTGAGTGACAATCTCAGGAATGTGAATGTAGATTAACTGCTTTAAACCAAAGGTGTAAAACAACCTGGAATCTGTAGCCCAGCCTGGGGAAATATGAGGGAAGAGTTCCAACCTAAAGGTTTGAAAAAAGCATATTGTAAGTAAGTAGAAAATCGCTCAAAAGTCAAGCTGAGTTAGGCTCTGCCAAAGGACATTAAGGAATAAAAGCCTTTTTACAATATAAATAAAAGGAGAACAAGAATAAAAGTGGCATGCTATGCAGTGAGAATAGGGTCAAGAGCAAAAATAATCTAGATATTACCCCCAAAATAGTGCTGACTTAGATTTCAGTGTAGGGAGAACAGCAGGATGGGTGATGGGGATGAATATACTGCAATTCATTACCACAGCCCAGGTGGCAGCAAAACCCTAAGTGTTTCATGCACTTTAGGTGAGAACGCTCATTATTCTCCATCCCAGATACCTGAAAGGAGCAGTACAAGAAGCAGCCAGTCGAGTGGCAAGCACTGATGAAGCTTCGTCTGGACAGGCACAGGTCTGGTTACTGGAAAGGGGGGTTGATGCAGAACTGGGCTGCGACAGTGATCACGTGGATGGAGAGTGTGTCACAGGAGGGGGCTAAAAGAGGCTCAGTATGTTCAGTTAAGCAACAAGAAGGCTGAGAGGCTATAAAAATGCTCTCTTAATTTTTTCATGGAGCAAACATAAGGAAGGGAGAAGTGCTGTTAAGCCAAAGGAAAACAAGACCAAATAAAACAAAAGACAAACATATATACATTGACTGGACATAAACTTTGGTGGACAGTTGGGAACCTTCAACACTACCCAGTGAGTGATCCTTGGTTGAACACTGGGAACATGTCAGATACAAAGCCAGAAAGAAATCCGCAAGCTTTATCGTTAAACCGATGAGGTTTATGAGTGCATTTCTGTAATAGCAAAGGCTTGGATTAGGTGATTTAGGAAATCCATAATCCCCCTGCTGTCAATCCCTCCAGGGAAGAAATCACTAAGGAGTGCCAATGAAATGTAAGTGCAGTCTCAGTTGCTCTCTACAGACCTACTTAAAACTCTTGGATAGGGAAATGGCAAGGTGTAAAAGATCACTTTCCATTCCTGCAGCAGTGTCTTTTAAGGCTAAGCGCAGGCTGTTTGATACTTTTCTTGACACAAGGAAGCAGGCTCACACCAGCACCGTCACTGCCTCATCTCCCCTCACCAGAAACCATGGCAACACAATTTATCAGCTGTTAAACACTGGTGCTTTACACAGGGGATCAGCTCAGTGCCATAAAGTGGAGATGTTTCTTTAGTTTGGGCACACAGGGCGGCAGTTGCCATGTTCAATGGTCTTCAGACCACTTGGGTGCAGAGCTTTGCAGATGGTGGGTTGTGAGGTAGGAGATTCGCTCCCTTCTGGCCACCTTACACGTGTGCAGGGTTAGGCAAGCAGTGCAGACAGATCTGTTTTCATGAGTGAGGGTGGGTTCATGAGCCACGGGAAGGTCCATCTGCCTCGTCCACTGCACTTTGAGTGGGAATCAGTCCTTGAAAAGGCGGCTAAAATAGAGACAAGCGCTCGGAGGCTGGATGGAAGAGTGATTCTCCTTTTTGCTGAAGACAGGTAACAACAACACTCTCTTCATAAATCTGCACTTTGTAATGTGAAATCAGTGATACACATGAAAAGTTTCTCAGTGGGAATTAGAACATCTTAATCATCTTCCCATTGAAAAATCTTCAGATGGCCTCATGACGACCTTGGATCCCCAAACTCTGGCAGGAAAACACCTTCAGCCATAAGATTTACACTGTCCTGTGCTACACTTCTAACGTACAACTGATTACACCTGTGAGGGGACACATGCCTCACACTGGAATATGTAGGGACAGATTGTTTTCACAGCTTTCCAGTCTGAAGAGACTTCAGAAAATGAACGTTGCATGTCAGATGGGCTGTACAGATTCAGCATGGCAGGTGAAGGAGTTTACCTCCAGAACAGTGTCTGTAAGCCACCTTGTTATTATGCAAACACTGTCCACCTGCCTGCCGTATGAAGTGGCCAGCCAAGAACAGCCCTGCATGGAGAGATGATTAACCCTCCCTTTCCGTGATCATTTCAATATTTGTGTGGTGATATCTCATTCCTTTAATTTATGACAAATACAGTGAAGTCTGGAATTTATCAAGCTTTTTCATTGATAGCAGAAAATTTCCTTTTCTGGCATTCCTTTCTCTTAACATGCATTTAAAAACAAACTCGTTATTGGTATAAATATGCTAATGATCGTAACAAAAAAACCTGAGCCTTGCTTAGAATCTGAGTTAGCTTTTTATAAAGGCTTCTGGTTTTTAAAGCTTGTTAAAATCCTACTCTTATAGGAACATATTATTTTAAGAAGTTTGCAAGTATCACATCTGTCTTAGCCAATCTGACCAGATCAGCCAACAACATGAGAGCGCTCACAAGTACGTAACTACCTGCGGCAACTGGAGACACCTAATTCTTTACAACTCGGAGATACCTGAAGATGTTTGAAGTGCCTCCCCTCCCCACCAAGCAGTGAAAAGAGATAAGCTTTCAGTTGAAGAAACTTTTCTCAAAAAAGCTCAGGTTTTAATGGATCAGATGTAAGCTGATTTCGCAGGGCTATGAAGACCCTGAAGGTTTGTCACAATAAACAACATTCTGTGGCCAGCTTACATCCAGCCTCCCGTTCCTCTGAGCAGCAGTGACAATGCTGACCTCCCCATAGTCACTTTCTTCACAAATCTCAAGGTTTGGAGTGGTTCATTCTCGTTGAGTTTGAGAGGTCTGCTAATTTCTTTCCCATATATTATGATGCACTGGAAATAACGTGAATTAATTTAACTTGGTGACCTTTTGCAACTGTCAGACTGCAGTAATTTCAGCTTTCTTGATTGTCTCTGGATCCGTTGAAAAGCAGTAGGAAAGGATGCTTAGTGTGGCTGACACTTTGCATTGTATCATGGATATGCTTAAGCCTGAGAGGTTACCAGATGAACTGCAGTGCCAAGAAAAAGGACAACCTATGGTAAAATGACATATTTTGATTTTGAGATGTCTCTTAGGCCCTTTCAAAGTGAACAGTCATGACTCTGAAATGCCTTGCACATAAACTTATGTTAGAAACCTACTGGATTGTAGTTAATACCAAAATACACACAGGAATTAGAATATGAAAGTAGATAAAAGATACTATTTCAACAGTTTCATACTTTTTGCTACATAGATTATGCCATTAAAATCTGACAAGTCGGCAATCAAAATAAAACATTGGCTTTGTTCTAAAGTAATAAAGACTCAGACTCTGCAACTATGTTATGCAGCTCCAGAAGGAAAGAAAATAGTCTAAGCGTTTTCTTTTTGCTATTATAGTTTCTGTGGTCTCTCTAGGCATAAATGATAGTAATAATGCTCTGATTTTTGTTTTGACAGATACTGTGACTCTAATCCAATGTGTATGTGCAAGTTAACCCATTTCTTTTTGTTGTCCATGGTAAAACTTATCTGTCCAGACAGATCTGCCCAAGTACATAAAAGCAGAATTTTCAGTGAGCGTTCACTGGCAAATGGCTTCAGAGCTGATCTGCTTAACAGAAAGAGCCTCATAAAAGTCAGAAAAACTCTCTGAAACGAACTTACCAGAAAATAGGAGAAGCTCTTTAGAAACTTGAGGCATACAGTAACACATATGAGTTGATTGGCAATTCGGTGCCCCGTTTTCACCTCTAATTCCCACTGTGCGTGTTCAACACAGCTAACTGTATTTGCAAGTAAGTCCTACTGTTTATTTATACTCATTTCTGCTCAGCCTCTGTGCTGTCATGGTTACTTTGCTGTACCCTGTCCATGCTGTTGATATCTGAAAATGCTGGGTATATAAATATTTTAAAATTAGAAAAGATATTCAGTCTTGTCTTCTCTTTCATATAGTGTCTACTTGACTACCTGCAAATTAGCTCTTCTAGTGACCTGAGCTGCACTTGCCTTTCCCTTACGCATACAAAGGTGTTGAGCATAAACCACCCTGGTACAGAGGTATAGCTACTTCCATTATTTAAGTCACTGTTCACAAGAAATTTTGGATATCATTACTCATGAAGCTGTGATCCCACTACAAACCAGAACTTTGGAAGTTGGAGCTTAATTTTGAACTATTTGTTGGAAAATTCAGTGCAGTGACAAGTGTCAATTGATCTATTACCATCTGTGGTGCTGCTTGACTATCCTGGTCCTGAGGAGTTGTTACAGAAGAGAATTGTTCCCACTACAGGTTCACAAGCTGGGGGAAGATTTCTCCTATGGCTTCATTACATTACCCAGCAACCAGAGCAGTTACTTGATCTGAAAACATACTCATTTGCACACACAGACACACTCGTGCAATAATGACCCACACGCAAGGCTGAGCCAGAAATGGTACTTCCCTTAACACTCATAATAGAAAAAAGGAATAAACAAAAAACCTCCCCTGCATTAAAAATTACATTTTGCTGCAGAGAGAAGGATTTTTAGATAAACTGTTTTCTTTCTCTTATGTCAACAAATAAGAAAGGGGAAGAGTTAAAATAAGACATCCTCTTATACTTGAAAAAAAAATAATTCCAAATTTTGTAATGTGTCTTTTGGCAACAAGTCCTTCAGCAATGTGTTTCAAGCACACTATTAAAGCTGAATTTTGTCAGTACGTTCAAGCTGAGATCTGAGTGCAATTGTTTGTGGCCAAAAATTACTTCCACTCAGAAAACTGCAAACACACCGTTTGCTCTCTCTACCAAGTGTAGAGCAGATGTACAATGCATGTAAATAAAGCCTAGGAAGGTGCCTGTATATCCCTCTTTTGGTGCACTGAGGGGTTTCCATTCTCTGCACAGAAGCTTTCCTTGCCTTGATCCCTGGGGAAACGATGCCAACAACCAGCACACGACACGGAGCTGCGAGGCTGTCTGGGACTACCCACAACTTGTAACCATCCAAAACATTTTGATGGCCTCCGTAAGGGTACCCAGAGCAGTGATAAAGGCGTGATTCATAAGCCAATCAAAAGCTAAACGACACCAGTCTTAGAAACAGACTGCCCAATCAAACTACAGTCATGGTGCTTTAAAACAATAAATATTAGTTTTGTCACTACTTAACAGTTTTGGAGTGCTCTGCTGTGCCTGGCTGTCACCTCAGAAAATCTTGAAAGGAAACACTAACACAAAACACACCAGTATTTTTGGCTGCTATTGCAACTTAAGATCAATTTTCTCTGGAAATGTTGTGGTTCTGTCTTCCCAAAGTAGTGACAGACGGTGCCTTATTCTTTTTAATTGAATTTAATCTTTTACTTACCTACAGAAATAAAGAGAATTCTTAAGTGTATCATCATGCAAAACAAAGAGAAAATGGCATAGGAGGAAAGATTCGGGGAAAGATTCAAGGAAAGAATCCAAAGAGCATTTTTCTTGTGCGTGACATGAGGAATGCTGTAGCTTGTTATGCCCTTTGCTTGGCATTCTCTTGCAGAATTTTCCCTTTCATCCTATGCTGATAAAGAAAAAGAAGAAAATACAAATTAAAACCTGTAGTGTTGAATTTTCAGGAGTGGCAAGGTGTGATTTGGCAAGCATATGCCTGATTTTCTTTTTCTCTTTTTTCTTTTTTTTTTTTTTTTTCATAAGCACTTCTCAATTTGCAAATATTAGCTTCCCTGGGTTACAGGTTGCTTACTTGCAACCTCATTATTACTACACTTAATGAGATTACTTATAATCAAGAGGCGTCCATCAGGGAAGTACTGTAACACATTTAAAAATGTCCTTGCTTCTGCCCCTTCCTTTTTATAGACAACAGCCCTGTTTAGCATTAAAATACCCAGGAGCAGACACTGCCCTGATGTGGCTGGGGGGGTGTTGGGGCTGCCCAGCCGTGACACTGTGCGTGAGCAGCCGTGACACTGGCTGCCGTGACAGGGACACAGGCCAAGGGAATGGGATTGCTTGGCTCTATTCGTTACCAGGAGGAGGCATCAAATGGCACTTCAGATTGCCAAAAACATCCTTGGACCCTCGGCTGGAGCAGAGCTGGGTGGGCAGGAGCGCAGGGCTCTGTGGTCTCAGCTTTAGCACAAATCCTGCTTACTCTGCGAGTGCCTGAAAGTAGTGTCATCCTGCAGTAGTTTCTGTTGGTCCCCTAGTTACTTTGGAAGGGATCACGTGCAGCTGTTTTATCTTTACAATTGTTTCATTTCCTTTAAGGTTTTTTTTTCCTTTTACAGGCTTTCAATTAAACTCCTAATACTTAGGCAGATTAACATCAAACAAATAACCCAAAACCCAGTCCAAAAAATTACTACTCATAACTTACTTTACACAGCAGAACACAATGAATGGGCCACCCTTAATAAAAAAATAGTCCCCCAAACCCCAGAAACAATCAAAATTCAGGAAGAATCCCTGAAGATGGGAAACCAGAACTATGAACTACAAATCACCCAAAAATGGTGCTCTAAAAGGATCCTGAACTCGATAGAGCTCACCGTAGAGTCATTCTTATACTGGGGGAATAAATGAAAAGCTCTCCACTCCCAAAAGATACAGACACAAAAATAAGCAGGACTTGCTCTTACTGTGTAGAAGTTAAAAGCAAATGAAGGGACATCTTTCATTACAGCTGAGTGAAAAGAGTGTTTTTTCTATGCTGTTCTGTACTAAGCTGGATGGGTCACTCTGTTAAGTGCTCATCTCTCCGTGGAGTGAGCTGTAAATGAATTGTACACAGAAGTGGCCAAAACGTGTGTGAAAAGTCTCACCACTTGTACCTATGAAACAAAAAAAATGTCTTTTGAAATGGCATGAAAAAGTTTTGCAGACAGATTTCTGACAAAAAAGGTTTAGAAAGCTAAAAATGTGCTACCTGCTTTTTGACTTAAACCATCTGTGCTTGGAAGTCCATTAGGCTCAAACATTGTTTTCAGTGGGGACCAACAAGCTCACTTCTTCCACAGCTGAGCGGTTTGAGTGGGTGATGTTTGACCAGGATGTGGGGATGTTCATTCTTGTCAGGTGTTTGTTGTGATGGGGGAATCCTAGACTGCTCTTCTCACCTGGTGATTTCTTCTGCCCCCAACAAAGAGTTCATGCCATCACTGCTTGTGAAGAGCAAACAAATAGAATTTTCTTCCCCAAGCCGTGTTCTGTTCTGCTCCCAGTGGTTTGTAATCCTCACTATCACTTTGGCAATTCCTCTTTTCAGTTTTAAAGGCCTTCTTTCATGTGGGAAGGTATCAGCAAAGAATTCATAATCTGCTCTGTCAGCTGTCAGCTGAAGAGAAGGATTGATGCACCACACTTTCTAAAAAATCACAACAAAGCTGTCTGTCACAGTTAGTTTGCCACTACAGGTGTTCTTGACCCAGGCAGTTTGCTTTTTCATATATAGGTGCTTTATTTTACTTTAATTTCTTTGTATAAAATAGAGGCGTCAAAACTGTGTTGATTTAAGAGCATTTCAGATGGCACTCCCGCCAGTTCTGAGTACAGAAAATGTATTGCAATCGGAGTATGCTCATTTGCTTACACTAAATGAATTTTAAAAAGAAAGTGTAAATGAATTATAGATGTGAATTTTAGCTCCTATGCACAAGGTCAACCTTCTGGGACCCATTTTTTATGGTTGCCATCATGCACAGGAAGCACCAGAGGAACAGTACTTCAGTTTAAGGGAGGAAGATTCCCCAAGAGGGATACTGGCCTCTGGAACAAATTCCTGACAAGTTTCTAGTGAGGAACCAAGAAAGCCAGACACAAAAAATACCTTTGGAAGACACTTGAGTAAAATTGCTGGCAAGAGTTAGCAGATCTTAAAGATTAAATGAACTTTTGCTGTAAAAGAAATATCTCCCCTCAAAAACAGTATCATTTTTAGTAATAGTTTAATTTTTTGGACAAGTTTCCCCCATCTTATTCATTATCAGCAGACTGGGAAAACAGTTGCACTGGGAAAAATATGAGAGACAACAAATCCTTTGCCTTTCAGTAACTGTAATGCCAAAAGATCTGTAGCAGATCATTGCTGTAAAATATTGAGTTCAAATCCAACAATACAGTAGTAATAGAAACTGGAAGTGTCTGTTCAGTGGAAAGGCGCTGTAGAATACTGACCAGGGAAGAGATTTATAAGTGATTACAGAAAAATCCCTAAAGCTGTCTGCTCATTGTAGAGGCTCAGTGGAGGAAAGCAAACAAGATTCTCAGATACAGTGAACTGCTTGAAGAATATAAATGAGAGTAGGTAGCACCGCTACGCTTGGTACTGAGCAGCCCTCCCCCAGAAAGCCATATCCAGCAACGATCAAATGGTCACCACGCTTTCAAGAGTGTATGAGAACAAGGAATGGATAATGCAGCCTGATAAAGGGCCTGAAGGAACTAAGCCAGGAAAAGTAACGGGGGAAAATATGTCCCTTTCTACTTGGAAAGAAGTCAAGATGAGAACAACGTGAGCAGATGAAATGATAAAGACAACGGGAGGGAAGACACTGGTGCAGACACTTGGACTGATCGATCTACCTGGAGATTCACTGCCACGCTGACTGCTAGAATAAAGGGAGGCAGGGAATAGGCATCACTGGCTACAAGCTCAAATCTGGCAAAAAAACCAACAAATTAGTTGGTTGCAGCTCCTCTTACATGAGCATCTGGGCTCACTACAATTGCTTCTTTCTTTGCCCGTAATTCATATTTGATTTTCAAAGTAACCAAAAGATTTTAAAAGTTCGAAAGTTCTTCTCAGGACTAAGACAGCACAAGTTGAAAGAAAAATACTATATTTAATTTATACATTGATAAAAGTGGTGCTTAAAAAGTCCCCACTAGGTAACACAATATAGAGAGAAACTGGTTTGAGAGGGGGAGTCAGCTCCCACTTCAGCTGATCATCATTTATAAATTTGAAGGAATGCAGTCATAAATAAGCCAAGCCCAGACTAGACTTATCTTATATTACATTTTTTATGATAAGATTTACATTAGTCTTAACTTGTGGCTGGGGCTCTTGAGCCCTCAGGCTGTTTCCTCAGCTCAGTGTGGAAGTAGCATTGTTATTCACTTCAGATATAACACAACGAAGGATCTGCAAGCATGTTCAGAAGCCAAATTAGTGCCAGTACCCAGTGTCCGTTCATGCTAGTAGAGGCAGACCTAGGGGTTGGCTCTCCAAGGGCCTAAAGGCAAAATTGTTTAAATCAGTATGACAAGCATGGCTAAGCCTAGACATGAATAATCAGGAATGACCTTAACCTACACATTTCGCTTATGACCTCATTATAATTATTAGTCTTGAAATGTGCAGAAAGAGCAGCATGAAGTGAATTTTTTTCCATGGTTGTTGGCAAGGAGCCTTGTGTATTTCCCTCTCTTTCTCTGTCTATATTCCTCTACTATGTATCCACCCATGTATACCTGCAGGTACACACTCTCACTCAAACCTATATGGCGCCTTTACAGCACCAATAGCCACCCAAAAGGCTGCACAGATAGTTTAACCAGCCAGAAGCTGACTCTTGATGTTGCTTATTGGAGGATGAGGTGGTAATAATACACACTAAGCCACCTGCATGTGATCCAGTGAGCCAGATCCAGAAAGATGGGTCTGCAGCTCTAATACCCGTTGACTTCCCCAAGAACTGCAGGAGCTCAGTGGGGTGTTTCTGAGTCCATCATCTAAAAGGCAGAAGCAGCAGCACATTGAGATGCCTGAGATTTTCTGCAAGGTATCCAGAGAAACCAATAAAATGCTGGTGAGTCTCTTAAATAAAGAAAAATGGTTGAACTCAGAAGTTATGTGAGATCCTAAGGGTGGCAGATTAAACTAGGCAATAAAAGATGCATTGACACAAACTTAGATAGTGTCAAAGGAAGCAGGGCTTATAAAACAATCTAAAGATAGCTGAGACAGTCCCTCCAGTGCTGTGACGGAAGACACGTGAGACAGAGGGGGCTGCTGGCTGCTCTGAAAGTCTTTGGACAGGCCCAAGAAGCTCCGCCATTGTGGCCTTCTCAGATGAAAGAAATCTGGGAAAAATAACATTTCTCCTTTTTTAGAAAAAGTCATGATTATTTTAAAAGTAATTTAATGCTATTATTTTAGTGAATTTTGCCACTGAAAACACAGTATTGAATGTCTGCACTGTTACAGTGGATGCAACTGCTACTCATGTGGCATGTTACCCTAAAGTTAATTACTTTCACTGCCAGTAACTGTTATTAGTGTCAAGGCAGCCCATAGATCTAGAATCAGACTGTGTAGAGTGGATAATTTCCAGTGAGATAGGATTGGTGACATGAACATGTAGAAGAAATGAGGATTTCAGCTCAGGCCTGAAGATCTCGGCTCCAAGGTGGAATCACACTTGATACTCCTGGTTGGCACTGAAGAACCTTATATTGAGCAGCTTTACTAGCACACTGAAAAAAAGGAATGGTCCAGGCTTCCACACTGTATCCCCTTTATGGGTGCTATGCAATAACACATGCAATTAATAAAAATACACTTTTAATGCAAGTAATAGTTACAGGCCAGTTTCTGTTCTCCATCACTGGAGGCTGCCATGGTGGACTAAGCTATCCCCAGAGGCACGGACCCAGCACAAGCCATTCTCAAACTCCTGTCTCATTTCTGTGAAGGAAGAAAAGTTGCCAAATTAGGGAGCTCCACGTCTCTGATCCTTGTGTGTTTTCAATTGAACCATAAAGAGACACTACCAAAAAAAAATGATCTGGCATAAGAAATTGTGCCTTCAATACTGAGGGAACACTACTCTATTGAGATGTTGTTTTGGATATAAGGTATGAATGTGTGTTCCTTGTAGGTGAATCAAAAATTCCTACATGTCTCCTCTACTCCAGTCCCAATTTATCCAAGAAATGGTCTTATCTTTTCATACCATCACTTTCTGTTACATGAAACCAAGCCAATTTCATCTGCTGCTATATGTCTGAACAGAATTGGGCATGTGAAATATATTGTCACCTAGGCATTCCAGATGTACCAGCACAAGCTGAAATATAAATCAGAAAGGGCTTCTTCCTATAGGGAGTCTTGATTTCAGATTTATTACACTGCTGCTTAGAGTTTGGAAGGTCAGCACATTACAGCAATTGATTTCAGGGAGAGCAGAAACAGGCCCTTGTTATTCAGAAAGTAGTTTTTCCTGTAGGGTGAAAAGGAGAGTCTTCTACAGGAGGCAAATGTAATAAAAATTAATTGGTACAACTAAATTAAAAAATACAGGTATGAAGAAGTCTGATATTGCTGAATCCTTTAACACCAGTCAAATGTAGAGTTAATCAACTGCATATTCTTATATCTGGGCACCCAGTAACCCAGGTTCTAGAAATGGAGGATAGAGATATAAATTAAAGCCTGCTGAAATTTAAAAAAAAAAAAAAGGAAAAAGCTCATCTTACATTTTGGCTATGGATCAGGCAAAGAAAAACTTGTTGAGATAAGGAACTGACCTAGGTCTTGCAGGAGTTAGGTCAATCTCCTCTAATTAGAGACCAAGCCAATAAACATCTTTAGAGGGAGCATTACATAAATGAAGACTACCTTAGAAGACCACCAAGTTGGATTTTTTGCACAACTGCCTAGCAAACAAAAGTATAAATCCTCTCTTCACTTTTAAAATTTCAACCTCCTTTTATTCCAGATGATTCATGCCAAGAAAAGGCCAGCCCCAGAAACTATTTGGAGTAGACATCAGTAGGTTGCTCAGCCAGACGTTTTTCACTACAGACGAGAAAACTGATCTTGCTGGCCTGTAGGTAGAACTGACGTTAATCTCCAAACTAGCTGTTGCTTTGAATTCTCTGCAGAGATTTCAGATGTCTTTGTTAAACCATTTCTTCTCTTTCCAGAATGCATCTCAGCTGTAGAGTCTGGTTTTCTCATCTGTTTTAGGCTTGTTTTACAGTGGCAGAATTCTCTTTAGGTTATTGGTTTCTAAGTAAACCAGGTCAATGCCAAACACTCGGTTCTGATGCACAGCAGCAACATTTTATACTAAATCAGTCCAAATCTCACGAAGGTACCTCTTTAATTAGAAGGTAGAAGAGGGAAGAAAAGCATTGTAAAAGTCTTGGTTAAGACTCTAAAGCTAATGTACAACAAACAAAAAACCTCTTGTACAATTTCTTTGTATGGTAATTGGTAGTTTTAAATTCTTAAAATATAGATAATGAGTAGAAACACTGCAGACTTATTCTTAACCATAACATTAGTATGGATGTTGGAAGCCAGATGTTCCGTGGCATCTTGTAGATTTTAATAACACTCTTAGTTTCTTGGGTTCTTTAGGAATTAGCCATTTTTTGTAAGCCTGGAACTGTTTAGCACAGAATCGGCTGTAGTAATCTTGCTCACATTGAGTGACATGTTTGAAAGTAATTGTTTCCCAATAATCTCTGCTAGGTCACTGAAAACTGTTAGATGGCACACTAAAGAAATATTTTCTGGCAACGAACCTTCCATCTTTCATCTACACATGCGTGACAACAATAATAATCAAAACATGAAGGATTTTACTTTAAGCAATATCCTTGATTTTCCATGATTTCACAGCTTGTCTAAAATATGTGCTGTAAAAATTGGTTTGGGAAGAAATAGGGCCTGGGATACCAAAAATAATAACAAAATAACAGTTATCTTTGAGGAAGATTAAAGAAATAAACAACAGTTGAGCTCATGAGAGCTAAAATATCTAAATATTACATATTTAAATACAGGAATGCCATTGGAAGTCAGAATAAAAGGAGACAAGGTTCAAAGGAAAACTCTGGAAACATTGTGAAGATCTGACGTTCAGCAACAGAAGAAAGGACACTATCACGTTATTTCCAATGCAACCAAAGAAAGCATGAAAAGAGAGGATCTTATGTTTAAGGAGCACAGCTGTCTGTCTGTCTCCTCTTTAAAACCATGCGCGAATTACTCTTTGCAGCCTGGCACCCCGGTCTGTCCAAATTACAGGCTCTGCAAGGAAGGGACTCCTTTGCTTTAGGTGTTTGCCTGAGCCATAACATACTCACATAAGAACTCTGACTGAGTCTTCCAATACGACACCTCAAATAATATTCACAGGATACTGCAAATAATTTTTAGCTTCCTTTTTTTTTATTTTTGTTAAATGAGCAATAGAAGCATTTTTTCAAGAGCAATGAAAAGCCCAAATTAGTTCATTTACAGTGCTCTGCAATTTCACTCTGATACTTGAAAAATTTGAAGTCGTGTTGCGTTCACAACCAATAATCAGCACAAAATGAAGGGTCTATACCATCTCCTGTTTCAGCCTTTTTGTTTCTTAAATTAATGTATGTAAATAGAACACAGAGTAATTCGTTCATGTAAGAATATAGGGGGAGAATATCATAGTAGAAAGGAAAATGTTTGATACCTCTGGAGTTGCAGCAAGTTTTGTGACTGTATATTTTACATAGAGGCATTTAGAAATACAGTGTGTGCAGAAGGTGTCAGTGTGTGAGACTACTCTATTCTGAGAGTATACATGAACAAAAATAAACACCTCAAATAAAGGCTCACTAAGTTAGGAACAAAGGGAAGATCTAGAATAAAAAACATGCTGAGGGCAGTTAATGCTAATGTGAGTGCTCTTATCTCTCGGCAGTACTATACAAAACAGTATAACAAAGTTACAGCAGGTTCAGTTTTGGATCTAATACATTAGGGTTAAATAAAACCCCAAATGTATTTGAGCATATTCTGGCATCATGTAGGAAAACTGACCCAAATTATAGCAGCATCTCCTGCTCTGCTCACTGACACAGGTACACCTGACGTCTGAGCCACAGATAACGGAAGCAGTGTGGAAACAATACAAGACTAAAGGTAAAATCAGAGAGCAGAGATTATTATTGATTTTGCTCGAAACTGAAATAAAAAAGGAATGTTTGTGGTTTGTTTGTGGTTTTGGGTTTTTTTTTTTTTAAACCAGAGACTATAGAAATACCAAGACACAGTTCTACAATCAGAGCGACACTGTGGCTATATTTCAAACACGGTTGTATAGTAAGTTCAAGAGTGATAACAACTCCTCAAATCCATTCTGAGTCTGCTTCTTGCAAAGCTGCAGCCCACCTCCTTTGCCTGCTCGCACTCTGTCTAGATTCTTATATTAGCAACATCACACATTTCCTTCACACAGCTAAACAAACTCAGCAGGAAGTCAAGAGCAAAGGAATTGTAGAATCACACCCTAAATCCCTAGCATGGAGCTAGAGCATTTGCATTTTGGAGAGAAATTAGTGTTCTAAACTGGCTTGGAATTAATTGTTCAGGCGAGGGTCACCTTAGCTGAAGTGAACACTGAAACGTGAAATCTTTTTTAAAAAACGCTGGACAGAGAGTGAGCAGTGAAGGGTAAAGTAGTATATTTTGTAGTGCCTCATGAGAAAAATATATCTAATCTGGGTATCAGTTCAGCCATGGTGAATAATTTAATCATACTTGTAAATGACGTTGTAATAAAAGGTCACCAGATCTGTCAGACCCTCAACTGCTTGGGTAAAATTAGATCTGCTTTACTGATGTTAAAAAATCAAGATGCATAGAGAGTTAGTCCTCGTTTGCCATTAAAACCAAACCAACAAAAGTAATGCATTTAGAAGGAAGGACTTTGAACCCTCCCTGCCAGGATTAGGGATAAGAATTATAGATCCTGAGTTAGCAGCCTAAAAGGGACTAGATTTCAGCCTTCAGCCAAGCCATTTTGTACTGCTACAGCAATATGAAGGAACTTTAAAATCACCTTAGAGGGGTTTTTTCCAGATTGTGCTGGCCATTTCCACCATGGTTCACATAAGCCATGTCCAGGGTATGGATAAGGTGAGGTACCGCTCAACACCATAAACTCCAGCAACAAAACTTCTTCCTGGGACTATAACAAGTATGGTCTGAAGAAGCCTTAAATGATTCTTTTACCTGCCTGAAGAACATATTTTTTCCCCTCAGTAGCTCCAGCATGATCCTCTGGTAAAGAAAACAAGGTCGATATTAGTGCACACCTACCAATCTACTACACTGCCATTACACTTCAAGCTGTGTTTTGGTTGAATGCTACTGCAGCTGAAGAGGCCTTTGGCTTGTCTTACCCTTCGTGTTCTGTGACAAAAGGAAAGTAGATCCATGAGATCTTGGTGTCTGTCAAGGAGTACAGATTACCCAGGGAAGGAGAGTTCATGCACCAGAACTGGAAGTTTTTCTTATTCACACTTGATGTAGATGTTTTCAAATAATGGAGCATCCTCAAAAGTTTATTTAGCAGAAATAATTCTTAATAAAATCTTTGTCATCACTCACAGCTTGTTGTTTACCCATGTGATAAATTGGAGAACCCTATGATAAATGAACTCATCGGTTTATCAAGCACCTTTGATCACTTCATCTGTACTCTGGCTGGGAATCCGTCATCATAAGGTTCACATTCACAGTCCAGAATTCTTAGCATTCAAACTGCAACAAAGAAAACAAGTTGGTCTGTGAGTATAACAGAGCTGTCTTTGCCTGGCACCTAGGGATTTACCCTACGTACCCCTACAATTTACCAGTGCAGTCATCCCAGTTCTTCCTGTTAGATTTTGTAGAATCAGGCACCACCTCTAGTTCTGCCTCATGAGCTCAACGCCCCCAAGCATTGTTATCCCTGGGTTTATCTTGGAACCCCTCAGTAATGGCTGGGCAAGAGGCATCATATAAACTGTGCGTGAGCTCAAGGTACACACAGGGTTTTGCTGTTTTAAAACTGTTGTAAGTTTTATACTCATTAAAGAAGGATAACACAAGATCCAGTAGAAACCAACACCTTTGCATGCACGTGGGTGGGCCTGAGCAGGTGGCTTTGAACAGTTTCACATCCTTCAGTGTAAATTAGTTTTTTTACCTATTCATGTTCTTCAGGTCTTTTTATGTAACTTGTAGAGTTAGAAACACTGACAAAGGTGCTAGGCTTTACAGGAAAGATTTCAATTGTTATTAATCACTCCTTTACAAAGTGTTTAATTACAATTAACCTCTAAACCGCATTTCAAATATGTCTGTAATGTATATAATGGCTGGTATTTGAGATGCTGGGATAATGGAATGGCTGAAACCCATTTGTATTGATCTGCATCACTGCTGTCACTTTTGAGCAAGAGGGTCATGATAAACTCTTGCTGTCTGTGTGCACACACAGAGGAACATGTCAGTTATAGTTAGTTATCGCCATGAAGCTGCCTAATCGAGCCTAGTTGTTTTACCTGAATACACAGAATTTAATATGAGAGCTGCAAAATTTAGTGATAACAAAGCAATAGAGCTTTGTCCTCTTTCCTCCCAGACTACTCCCTCAAAAACTCTTCCTTAACTTCATTGACAGAAAACAGAGATGGAGATGTGTACCTTTCCCCTTTCAGCTCCTTGAATTATTGGCAAGAAAAGTCCGCACACAGATGTATTTGGATTTCTCATCTGACATAATCTTCAGAGTTTTAGCACCCCTCTGAATTACAATCTGCATGTAATTTGACAGTTGATCTATCATAATTAGATGAAGTGTCTGCTGTTGAACAGAAATTCTCAGGAAAACACCAAAATACCTAGTGATTAAAAACATATAGGTATACACATACCTGCAAAATTATATATATACCATTGCAGATAATGGTCCTAACATCCACAAAATTGGCAGGTTTTATTTGTTTTCTGTATTTTTTAAAAAACACACCATCTGAACATGTAAAGATTCAGATTTTCTGTCTTCCACGTTTGTCTGGGCTTCCCTTTCATTTTCAGCTACAAGACAACAGAAGGAAAACAGAAGTGGGATGAAAGCGGAAGGAAAACAGCTGTCCTCTAGCCCCTCAAAACTCTCTGAATAAGTTCAAAAGGAAAGGCTGAAATAAAATGCAGAGAAAAAAATGAATTAAGGAATCTGTTACATCTTTAAAATGCATCATGTGATAATTACTTTAGAAATACTTCAAATTTTCTATCAAAACATTTTTCCATTTTTTAATCAACTCTTAAAAATTAATTATCTCTTCACTATTTGCTTTCTGTGCATCGACTCACTGGAAAAGCTATTAAAATGTTGCAAAGATACCAATGAATACAGAAAAGCACCCATGAGTTTAAGGAGAGAAATACATCGACGGCTTGGTACAAAAGCTTAAAGATTAGTCAGGCTACTCTATAGAGGTGACGTCATCTTTTTCAAGAAAGTACATGATTATTTATCTTTTTTCCTTTTTTATTTTTTAAAAAAAGCTTTTATTGGTAGATCTCCTTAAAAATAAGTCACATAGGAGTTAACAGAATAAAAAAAAATTAAAGATCGCAGAACTCAATGAAAGCTTAAGAGGACAGTGAAGCGAAAGAGATCACCAGGAAAGTTGTCAAAATTCCCTAGATGTAACCAGGTTGTGAAAATTTCGTTTTCCTCTGAAGAGATCACTTTGCATGTACTGCTACACAGACAACAAAACATGCAACTGCTGAAATGGGGAGGTAAGAGAGACGTGGCAACCTAGAAGGAGAGAGCTTTAGATAAGCAGACACCAAAGAGGAGTTTACAATGAAATATTGCTGTCATGCATGGGTAGGAAGACGACAGTGGTAGCTGTGCTTATGTTGATTAAAAATATGGTGAGTACTCTATGAGATGTGGCAGGCAACGGGAAAAGATTCCTCACTCAGGCAATATATATTACCATTTCCCTATCTCCATTCACTCTTATTTCCTAGCAGAGGGCAACTTCAGTGGTAACTAACACACTTCATTGATGGCTTCCCTTGAACTCAAATGCCAGAACACATGAGCTGCCTAGCAGAAATACCTCCAATACCCAAAGTTATTCTTCATACATGAGTTATGATGCATTTTCAAAACAAAATCCTTGAATCTAGCAATCTCTGTGGATTTGGGGGCTGTTATTAAATACTGTTTTACGTTAGTTGTCAAACAAACATGTCTCAAGCTGATCGTGCTTCAGGAATATGAAAAATCTTGATTCAGCTCCATCACGGGGACATAGAGGTGTGTTGAGAAAATGCTTCTTTGCTTGTGCTTTGCCTCTGTGTTGCTTCTCCTCCAGTCTTTCCCATGTGTACCTGCCATAAACTAAATCAACAAGCTTCCAACCCTGCAACCTGTTAGAAGGCTTCCTGAATTAAATACAGAAAACTTCCACTGGCCTCCATGAACCATGGTGTTCCAACAACTTTTACATTGAAGCACATTTTTTGCTAATTTGTGATCAGCATTTGGTGCAGTAGAGAGTATCAAGAGTTTTTATGGGCCGCACATGCAACAAACAAAGAATGTAACCAAAATGATGGACAAATTCTAGTGAAAAACAGACAAAACCCCAAACCGGTACTGTTTGGTATTGGTGCTTCCACAGATTTCCTATGGTGTCAAGGCATGTTGGAGCTGGGTGTAAGGAACCACCATTCTGCTTGTCTTTGAGCCGTACTGGAAATAGTTGTGATCTGCGTTTCTTAATTTTATGTTACTCACAATGTCTGAAAAAGACTGAATGTGATTAACCAAGTGAAGGTCTTTATGAAATTACATGATAAAATGAAATTAGTAGATGGAAAATTCTTACACGTGTAATAAATTACATTAAACTATATTGCCACCAAGCAAAACCTTTTTCCTACAAATTCAAGGATAGTCTAAGATTCCTAAAACAGATAACAGAAATACACATTAAAAAAAGACTGCTCTCTGTCATAGCTGTGATTATCCATCTGACAAAAGTGTGAGCTATTGCTGTCTATAAAGGGGAGGTGTTCCTGGAGAAACAGGGTGCAGAAAACAAAATGAAGGCTGATTTCAATAAAAGAAAAAGAAAGTCATGCTGGGGATCCGCTTCTCCAGATTATAGATCCACAGTCCACAGCACAAATAAGTAAGGGCACAATACCTACTGCAGGGGTCTTATGACTGACACAAGTACTCAAATGTAAAAGGATGCAACACTGGTGCACAACTAAGAAAACATTACAGAGTCATGAAAATTACACAGCTAAAAATTAGGTAGCATTTAAATTAGACCATTGTCTTGTTCTGTGGCCTGAGCTGGAACTAAAGTGCTGCCTTTATGTCAGTTTGTATTATTCATTTATTTATTTGTATTTATTTCATAACAAGGAATTGCATTTACCCAAAGGTCCAGATATGCCTGATACAAGTTTCAAGAATGAAAACAAAATTAAATTCTGTTGCCTCTGTGGCGGTTAGCCAATAAACTTTACTCCCTCAATATGTATAGGTACTTAAACATTTTGCACCCTCAAAGCTTTCAATATTGAGTTGATAAAGATAGGATAAGACACAACCGTTCCTTTTATTTGTTAGTGCAATTATTCCTCTCCAAGGGTCTCCAAGGACACAGCCTGATAGATGATGTTTCAGGGAAACAAAATACAAGTTTTGTTATTCTCAGCACCTTTTTGCATAATAATGAGACTGGGCAGAGGGAAGGTTATGCTCAAATATAAGTGCACAAGCTTTGCCTCTAGGCTACTCTGCAGGAAACCTAAGCCCATAACAATTACAGTGTTTGCTACTGGAAAAATGAGAGAGAGTAATTAGAATGATGCTCTTAAAATCACCAGCTCTTTGTAATATATACTTTCTAATTTAGTTTGGTAAAAGTGGCTTGTAACAGTGTGAGTACATATTAAAGAAGCAGCAATTAGGCAACTAAACAACCATGATGACAGCTTTTTAGTAAATGGCTTAGTTTTTAATTTTGAAATGGCAGGTCCCACTGAGAACAATATTCTAGAACTGTAATTTTGTAGAATGTGACGATATGTTGTTGGCAATTAATTAAAAATTTCTCTCATTTTTTTTTCCTGAGGAGACATAGGGTAGTGGTCGCCTGTTTGCAGAGTTTGCTATGTGATTAACACCACTGTCTCCAAGACAGTTTGCAACGTGTCAAGTACAAATTTAAAGTTCTGTTTGGCTTTTGACTGCAGTCACTTTGGGAAATGGGAATGTGAAGTATCTTCCAGCTGCCACGGGAAGAGCCTCTGAGCTGGACTTAGCTCCCTGTACTAGTGAAGTCCCTGGCAAGCTCCCTCTGACTATGCCAGCTTGTGCTCTTCAAAGCTATGACACTTCTCTTATTATCCTTAGGTAAATTGAAAGTCCCCGAAAAAAACCCAACCCACCACTTTTTTGGGGGGCAAAATCCTAACTGGAAGTGAGTCTGGTCAGACTGGCATGGCACCAGAAGGAAGGAACAGTGGAATCTACTCTTGGCTCCATCCCACTCCTGGTTTGTGCTCCTTGGGCACATCCCTTAATATCATCCCCCTTCAGTGTATCCTGCTACTTACTTTCTCCACACAATGTGCAAAATGTGTTATTACAGTCTTGAATGTGCAAGTGTATGACAGAATCATTGGTAATCAGGGGATTTTAAACTCACTTTGGGTTTCTATGAATGGTCTATAGGGGAAATGTGAATTTCAATTTCACCTCCAGGGACTTGACTCACTTTTAACTTCAAAAGTCAACGAGCGGTTGCATTAAAAGGTTTCAACTTTTTTTCCCTCTGTCCAAACTATCAGTAAGGATTTTAGCCATCTGTTTAACAGAAATCCATTAATACAATTTCATTACATCAAAACAAAAATGCCAGAGGCACGGACATGCACCGGGTCATGGTGAATAAACATTCCCGTCCTTGTGCGACGGTTCTTGCAGCACTAAAGAGGCGCATTCAGTGCTGCTGCCTCGTCAGCAGGGAGATCCAAATGCAACTTACTGACCTAGAGAAGCAGCCTGAAACACAAGATGACCCTCCTTAAACCAGAAGGCCTCCACTTCACAAAACAACAGGATTTCCAGAAAACAGCAACGTTTTGTTTTTTTTTTCCCTCTGTTTGCTAGTACATGAGTAGCTTTTCCTGGCACGGAGCCAGCATAGCACTTATGTAGAGAAATTCAAGCATTTGAGTGGTTCCATTAAACTCAACGGGGATACTCACATCTCAGACCACACGGGTAGGTAGAGTCTGTACTGGATCAGGCCCACGTCACGGTGGAGTGGTCCACCGTGACATTTTATTAGACATATTTAATAACTACCTGGGGTGTGGGAAGGAACACTTTAACATTAAAACCCCCTCCAAAAGAGGGGCAGAGACCAT
>JAOXNO010000005.1:7019947-7032372 GCA_028565335.1 Limnodromus scolopaceus
TTAATGCCCGTGTACCGAATTTCAGCATACGTAATACTCACACAAGCTATGTTGGCAGAACAACATCTATATAGCAATGCCCAAATGGGACAAAGTTAAGTTGCGAACAAATAGTCTTGCTTGTGCCCACGAGGCGTGGTGTTGTCCTTACTTCAGCGATCACTTTGATTTCCATAATGGAAGTGAAATAGCTGCGCTTCTGCAAGTCAGGGTCCAGAAAATCAGGTGAGGAACTGAGACTGAAGAACACAGTTAGCGATGAGCTGCCTACGCGTAGGGAGTCTGCGGCAGGAGCACAGGCACATCCAGACACCAGTCCAACTGAACTGGACTAAACCTGAAACTTTTCTTTTTTCCCTTCTACCACCACCTTCTTGCTTCATGTTGCACTTGAGAACTTCAGTGCAAATGTAACAACAGGTACATTTTCCGGGACACAGAATTCTTTGCTGCAAAGCCTGTACATGACATAGAGTTGAACACCATTTCAATCCAGACAATGAAAAAGGCAAACACCTTGTGAAAAAAGTAGCACACAGTCATATAATTAGTTGTGGTATTTTTCTGCAAGAGGGAGAAAGACCAAACTGAGATTGTATTGACGTTTTTAAGCTGGCATTTCCTAACTTTAGCAAAATTGTTTTTGGCGCTCTTCATAATGCTGTTCTAACATAAAATGCAATTTTGTAGTTCGCCACAGGTTTAGAAAATAAGTAAACCAGGGAGAAATAAAAATCTCAGCATATGTGGCTGACACCCATAAAATTACCTTTGGATCTGCTTTAAAAACCTCAGAAATCTTGTATTTTGCTGTCTTTTATTGCAATTTAGCATCACCATCTCAACAGCAAGCTCTCCCTGGGCCAAAAGTTTGTCAGGCTTTCATGAAGCGCTGAAAGGTTCCTGCGACCTCTTATTAACCTATTTTCATGGCCTCTCTGCCTCCTCACAGATGTCTTATGGGACAAAGCAGTTGTAAGAAATATTCAAAATAAGGTAGTTAGGCAATTAGAGGCTACGGCTCACAGTAATTGATACAAAAAAATGGTACAACACTCTGACTTGAAAATCAGGCAATTAATAAAAGTCCACTTGGGATTTTTTTACCAAGTTAAAAGTTCACACTTGGGCTGGCAAACATTTTAACTTTTCTTTTAGTCTTTCATAAACTCATGGATAACAAGCCAGGACAATGATCCTCTGGCCACTGGTGCCTTGTCAAAGTTCTGATTCGTTTACTGCTGAAGTCAGTGGAGGATTTTCACAACTATTTCTGTATTCAGAGCTCCAATATTAACTTAAGTCTGCTTAGTGGTACAATTGATTTCCCCTTTGCCTCCATTATACTATTTGCTGTATGTTTTAGCTACAATCTGACAAAACTATACTTTAAAAAGGAAACCTAAATTCTAATGAAGCTGCATGCCTTGGACATCTTAAATGTATAAGGTCTGGTTTGCTACAAGATATTTTTAAGGATGTTTGTTCCTCTGAAGTATTTCACAGGCCTCCAAGTTACACCTCTGAAATCTATTAATACTCTGGTACAACAGAATCCTTAGATAGTGGTTTATGCTATTGCAAATAGCAGAGACCTGTGAGACCCAAACCGTAATTCTGAATATTTGAAAAGGTCACAACTTCTTTATCAGAAAATTAAGTTAACCCTGAAGCAAGGATCTTCTGATGGCTTTTAAAACTGAGTTCTCCCTCAATGACTCCCTCAAGGGTCCGGTGATGCCACTCTCATCCACACCTTCTTCTACGCACGTCTCACTCTGGGTGCTATGCAGGGTAAGAGATAGCAGAACAGAGCAGCATCACACAGCTCCAAGCTGCTGGTATCCTGTTGGAAGTATTTTCATGGTGGCTTTACTCAGCCTACCACATCCTAAGCTCTGAAGAAATCTGCAGCTTTGTATTTTAATATAATTTATATGGAGGAGATCAATTTTATTCTGGACCCCCATTGTCGCTTGATGGAAAATCAGCGCCAAGAAAAAGGAAACGAGAAAAACGTGGTTTCAGAAGTATTT
Source organism: Limnodromus scolopaceus (assembly GCA_028565335.1). Classification (NCBI taxonomy): domain Eukaryota; kingdom Metazoa; phylum Chordata; class Aves; order Charadriiformes; family Scolopacidae; genus Limnodromus; species Limnodromus scolopaceus. Next base: position 7,021,984 of record JAOXNO010000005.1, read on the forward strand.
CTGCTGACATAGGTGGAAGAAGAAGCATTGGTTATTTCTTTTCTGAAGACATCAAATGGCTAGGAAACTTCCTGGGCATCTAATGAGCTATGCAAGATATTCAGGTACTCTGGGAAGCTATTTGCCCCTTTGTAAACTGTAAGACAAGCAGTGTTTAGTGATAGGGAAAGGCTTACCTTAAAAACACGTGAAATGGAATATGTGCTCCACAATCAAGCTGTAATACTCACAACATGCCGGCAGAGATTACCACTATTCCTGAAGGGACTAGGTATACAAATGGATAACCTGAACTTCAAATATGAAGAAAATACAGAAGATGCAAATCACTGAAATTAAGAACGTTAGTTAGTAGCTGGTTGCCAGGGGGTAGGAAAATACTCTCCAAAGGAATAGATAATTTTCCTTTGTGGAGCTGTTGCATCTCTCTGTGAAATATTATCATTGGCCTCTATCGAATAGAAAATCTTGAATTAAATGAGTGCATGGCAGGATGCAGGATTTCTCATCATCATACCTGTGCATATGTTTGATCAAGGGATACTGGAAGCTGAAAATCAACCACTTAACAGGGAGCCCTTGCTATGTGCATTCTGAATGCAGTGTAATTAATACCATCTATTCATTCTGACTAAGCTTTCCCTATTTTGGCTCTAAACATCACTATTGTCTATGAATAAAGCCCCGACTGACTGCTGAGAAAGCTCATCCAAGGATGGAGGCTTGCTTGTAAATAAATCTAGATGGTAACCTTCTAATACTGCCACGACTCAGAGAGGATACAGCTTGTTACAATATTTGTTATTTAAGAGACTACTAGGAATAAAAAAAGATTGTAAGTTTTGTTGTGTTTGATGTAAAAAAAATCACAAACAAATCCCGCTGAGTCTGTTTTGCAAACGTGCTGAATTTATGAGGATGAAAGGCAAGTCAGAAAAAGGTCATGCCTATTAATTTCAATCCTTGTGCAAAACCAGCATATTCTATACATGCCTAGTAAGATTTGTGGCATTTGGGTAAATACATTTGTATTCCTTTAATGCTATTAATACTATCTCTGCTCTGCATTGCTAAGTATATTTCAAATGGTATCTCTTGCAATTCTGATATACTTCAGTTAAAAGCAAGCATGATATTGAAGGCCTATAATTTACTATTTCCATCACATTAGTTCCCTCTCACTTGGTGAAATCCTTTATACTTTGAAAGGTCTGTTAATAGGATTGGACAGTTTTGTGCTTTCTACTATGAATTTTTACCTTGACATTGTAATAATCTGGCAATGTCTTGTGATGTTTGGCAGTGGACAATTAGAACTGAATGGGCAAGATGTGAGAAGCGCAGGACTTCCCCACCCCATTAGCATGGCTCTTTGTGGTTCATATCCTCAGCCACATGATGGAAAGACACGCTTCTCATCCCACTGACATCCTTCTTCACATCATGTCCATATTCGGCCCTGCAATGAAAAAAGCTTCCTTTTTGTAGAGGAAGAAAAAAGTCTCCTTTCATCTTAGAATAAAAACAAGTCCCTTCTAAGCTTCTCTGTGAATGCAAGAAGAAGAGGAAGCCCAGCACAGGACAGTCTACTATCAGCACGCTCACCTAAAGAGCATGGAAACCAGGGTACAACTTTCATGTCAGTCACAAAGAGAGGGGAATGTCTGGCCACCAAATGCAGAATATTTTTCCGCTGCATTTCCTCACTGGTTTTGGCAAGAAATCAGTCCTGGCTCTCAGATAATTTCTTACACAGAGATAAAGAGAATTTCATGCCTCTAGCATTGGGGAAGCTGTTGAAGAAAGAAGCAAGAGAAGATGCATGTGGGACAAGTGTGGGGACTCCTAAACCTATAAGGTAACAGTTTGGCAAATATCTTCAGGGCTTATAACCATGTTGTGAGTAGTGAAGGCACCACAACAAGGTCCTGCTGGCAATGGAATAAAGAATGTGGGGATATGAGAAGCATAAATAATTTATAAGGGCTGTGTAGCAGCTCTGTGCCATGAGAAGCTCTTTGACTTCTCTTGTACAGAGCAAGGCACAGATTTGTCATCTCACTTTCACTGACAAGTTCATTGCTGATGAAGTAGGTGTCTGATTGCTCAGCAGAAAAGGAAGAGTTTATATTACAGGATGGAAAACATTGGATACAGTCAGGTTGGGAAGGAATTAAAAGAAAAAGATTAAAAGGTAATTAAGAATGGTTGTAGAACACTAATCTTTTAGTGGGCACGGATGAGTCGGTTTTCATCAGTTTTGTTTACACTATGTGTGAAATGTTGATGAGGACTGTTTTTCTACTTTGCCTTCATCAGTATTCAATAGTGAAGACTATATTAGTAAATGAAGGTGAAATAAGAGCTTATACAGTAGCTGATGGGACTGTATATCAATGCTGCAGACAACATGCACAACGTAATGGATGTTTTGTGGCTAGGGAACTTAATTGTTAGCATGGGAAGGAGGAGCTGAATGAAGTACTAAAATGAAAATTTGAACACTAATTGCAAAACTCTCTGACATAATAGTATCAACAACAATCTTCTGTTTTATCTTAATTTACTAAGCACCAAGACCACATTCATTAATTAGGAATCTAATCCTACTAGCAGTACAATCAGAGAGCAATTTTACTTGTGTGTGTACATCCACTGATTTTAAAGTCATATGCTTCTGTGTTTGCAGAACTGGATACTAGATGCATTATACCAATCTGAGTAAAACACCTTCATGCTACAGAAACCAAATTCCTTACCAGCATCCTGAAGACAGCCTCCTAAGATCAAAGCTGGCTTAGTTCTGCAGAAGAAAAATCTATATGCATCTGGATCCAGAACTGTTTGTGTTCGTATCTCATTTCATATTGAATTTTTCAGTTCGGGTCTGGAGGCAGCGATGGAAATTGGTAAGACTGTGACTAGTTTGGGTCTACGTTATAAATCTAAAGTGATTATGAATTAATCATTAACATGTTTTTTATAGATTTACTGACTGGTACAGGTGAAAGTGCCTATCCCATGGGTGCATCTGTATTCAAATCAATCCATTTTCACAGAAGTGACTTCCCCTCCACAATCCCACAATCACATATCATCCCTCCCGCCATGAGCTGCAACCTTATTAATTCATGCTGCATAGACCTACTCAATAGTGCACATGTTTACATGTACTTTTAAGTTCTTCTGAAGTAAATGCATCTACAGACAGGAAAGTATAATCTAATACCTCATTTGCAAATGAATACATCTCTTACCAGTGTCTCATCAAGAAAAGCAGGCATGTGCCCTAAACACAGTTGTAGAGATTGGTGCTGATTAGCAACTACAGCTGGGGTCAAATATTCAAGAGGAAAGTTGTTTAATTGAAGATACTATACATGTAGTTACTAGTACAGGCGCTTTGATTTGGGCCTCCGGTTCATTTTGTGGTAATACATTTTGTGACTGCAAGTTGTTCTCCTCGAAGAGAATTTCAGTTCTGCGATAACGCCGAACTGAAAATGTATCCTCAGTTACGCTGTCATTCCCTCTGTGATATGTACCTTTCTAACAGCATGCCTTGGGTTTCATTAGTAATAGCATTTGACACTGTTGTGAATACATAAATTCTAGAGTCAAGGCTGTGAAGAGTATTAGGTATGAAATACAGGTACTCTTTCCTACCCCAGCCTTTGTGCAAAGATTAGTTCTCATGAAGTGCACCTCCACCCTCGGTTTTGTTAGACCAGCTACATCTCTGCTTAAAAAGTGCAGAGAAGAGGAACAGGACATATATTATTGTGGCATATAGATCTTGGCTGCGGGAGTGAGGTCTGATGCAGAACTCAAGGGCTGTGGCGCCGGCCAGCTTGGGAATTTTAGTCAAGACCTCTGTGCCTTGCTTTACCCAAATGAAGAATTAGCATTTTCATTAAGATGGTCTTTTTGATTAAATCAATGAACCTGTAAGACAGGATTTATCATGAAGACTCTTCTATAATAGAACTACTTCAATGGGTTGTGCTTCACTGAAAAATAATTTTTCAAGGGGAAAAGGTCATTTTAATTACATTTATTTCAAGTTTTCTCCAGGGTATTTTATACCTCTTGGTTTTAATGCTATGCTAGGGGTTTTTTCCCTATTTTTTTTCGTTGTTGTCTATAATTGCTATTGCTTCTTTCAATGAGGAAGAACAAGGTAGATCACCAAAACTAAGCCAGGGAATCTGTTTTTCAGTCTGGTTTAGTAGTACATATCTGGTAAACGTAAAGACCTGAAGTTGTTCAATTAGATCGCTTTGGCTTCTTAACTATGATTACTTTATAATACATATTAGTCTCTTCAACTTTGTGACCAAAATGAAGAAAACAATTTTTTACCTTTATTTTTGTAAAGACATGAGGGGTTTTAAACATCATTGAAATGTATTTATATATGCTCTCCTTGTAGCTCCCAAAAAGTCCTTACTCCAAATTTTTACCCTATCAAATTTGACAGAACTATCCTAAACTGGTAAATTCATCAAAATTTTGTCAGAGTAGGTGGTGAAGAGATAATGAAGTCAATAGAGGCAACGGTGAGATGCCGTTCACTGCAGGGTGAGCAGCATGAGTCCTGCTGAGGAGAACAGCCTGGAGGAGCACTCGCAGGAAACCAGTCCTCAGCGCTGTGATTGCTCCTGCATTTGCCCGGCAGAACAGACTCATCCTCCCCGTGGGGCAGGCGCAGCCACTAGATTATACACTCCAAAATGTGGATGAATAATCTCACCCTGAAGTGTCTAATCAACAAGATGATTGAGATGCAGGGCGCCATCGCTCAGCTGAAGATAAAGATGTTTTAAGAGTGAAAGGAGAGGAGGTGGAGAGCAGGGAGGCAGAGTCCTCCCTGGGGTGTGCGCTGCCTGCCATACTTGCCCTGGAGGCAGCCAGTCTGTTTTCAGTACAAGCTGTGAGCTGACCAAAATAAAGACTTGGGGGGAAATTATCAAATGATTTAAGGACTAGATACCATTTTCAAAACACACTTAGGAGCTCGATTGTTGAGACTTCCAGTGAGATATACATCTCCATGCACTTATTTTTACTTTTCAGAAGCACTTGAATCCATTAATTGTCAATGTAGTTTAGGATTCTAAATCTCTACAACATTTTACAAAAGTCTAATGTATTTTCTCTCCGCTCACCTCCCCACTCCCCATTTCAGGCCAAAATGCAGGTATGAAAATGACTGACAAGTTTTCAAGTCAGCTAGGAATAGACAAATTAACGGTTATCCACTCAGCACCTCTAATTTACTATTTCATTAGAAATGATGGTAATTTGATACACAATAATCCTGAGAATAGCTTGCTCAAAATCCCCCGAGAAAACCTGGGAGAGACGGTTCTGTCAGGTAAATTAAATACCAGGAAGTAAGGGGATGTTATTTTACCTACTGCAAATCAATCATAGGTGCTGTTTAAAAGGTCATTTGTATGTAAGTGGAAATTTTTTAATGTCCCTGTTTAAAGGCACTAACTGTTATATGCAGAGGCATAAATCCATGGAACTCTTGAATACTAGAAAAAATGCTCAGAGGCTTGTCTGTAAGAACCAATTACCTGCTGATTCACGAAATTTCATGAATTATTAAAGGAAATCAAAGATTGATGGGATCTACTTTTACCCATTTGAATTGGCAATAAAAGTATACAGTTTCCCTTTCCAGGAATATTTCAGAACTTAAATTTTTAAAGTGATTTTCCTCTGAAGTGAGATATGCCTGGAAGAGGATGGCTTATTGACTGTAATATGGTTTAATTGCCATAATACATAGAGGAAATGTTATTTACCATGAATAAAAATAATATTTTTTCATGAAGAAAAGAACAACATTGTATATTGTCAGTGATGCATATGTTTAACGAAAAGCAGTAGAGATGATGACTCCACTGTTTTTCATTTTAATTGTGCAATAAAAGATTAACTAGTATGAAGCACAAGCTTGGGCCACAACAGTGATGTGGGGAGGGCCCATGCAAATTTCTAGCCTGAGTACTGAATATGCACAAATTTCTTCAAACATATTCTTGTCTTTCTCATGGAATGACCTGAACTTGTGACCAGTGTATCTTGTTAGCCTGATGAGACAGTGAATTCCTTCAAGACCTGACGGAGACAAGTCATATAAACCCGTGAATTTCCATCTGTATTTGAATGTATGTTGTACGTATTCACACATTCACAGCAATTGAAAGCTGGTTGAGGAGCACTGAGAACTGCTGTTTTTGAACTCAGAAAAGTACAGATTTGTGCCTCTGGCTTGTGGGCTCTTCCAGTAAGACTTTTTCTGGAGAGTCTACTGCCCAGCCAGTGTCTCCTATACTACTCCTCCCATAGGCCACGCAGTACTGGCCAGTCTGTATCTGTCTGAGGGTCCTTCCCAGCCCTAGTCCAATATGGATGTTCACTTCAAGCTAAGACTGAACGTTTTCTTTGCGCTAGTCCTTGACTGATCACCTGAAGTGGACAGAGAAACATTGTCTTCTGCCCCATGTACATCTGCGTATAAAGAGGGTCTGCAGTTTAGTTTTTATCCAACCAAGTTAACAAGCAACACATCATACTGAGTTGTCTCCAAGCTGTGGTTTAAAATCTTGATAGATGGACTCATCAAAAGCAGACAAAAAGAGAAAGGACTTACCTTTGCATAATGATGTCTTCAGCATCTGGGGACTTGAATAATTACAGTCCAATCACATGACACTGCACGCACTTCTTGGCCCTGTTGGGTGCCAAGTGGAAAAGGTGCAATGAGTTACACAGCGACGATCTTTTATGTATGAAAAAAATATTCAAATAAGAATCATCTGTAAGTGAAGATATAGCATTTTGAGGTAATAAGATAGTGATGTTACTGGTACTGTAACCTGACATATTTCAGTAAATACACAAGTCATACCTGCAGAAAATCCTAAATAAAGAAGCTTCAGCTGTAGTATCTGGGCCACAAATAAACACAGATATAGGGATCAACCACAATATACAGACTTGCTAAGAGTTAATGTAATGAAATCTACTTTATTTTCCTTGCATTTTAAAATGCAGCATTAAGTAATTTTCTGTCTGAGCGGGGAAGATGTAGCAGACTGGCTCTCTAGTAGCAAGAATTGTTTGAGATGGGTCTACGAGACAAAGATGATGAATTAAGCTAGTACTTACCTATGTTACTGAAAAACAGTTCCTTTACGCCTCTCCTGCTGAAGGTCCTGTCTCAGCTCTGCATCACTGATTCACATTGATTCTAAGTGAACATGCCACAAAATAACATGTGGATTTTGTACCTGCCTGATAGAAAAAGAATCCTTAGTGACTACTGCAACGTAAGATAATGATCACAATCTATGATTTCCCAAAATTTTTTAGGTCTGCCTGTGTTACCTGGATTCACAGTGTTTTGCAAAATCTTGAAAGAAAATATGCAAGAACTTGCAAGACAATTTAATGAAGTGTGAAAAACAGTAATTCAAGATGCCTATAGGAGAGATCTTACCATTGCACACAGAGTAACAAGCTTGCTAATCTGTCTGCCTTTTTCCTTGAAGATAAAAGACCCAGTACATTCATCTCCCTGTTAAAACCATTACTAAAACTTGAAACCATTACTAAAACTTCTGGTAACTTATATAAAAGAAGATGGCTCACAGTCTTTGCAATAACTGTCATTACTCATTAATGTCTACACGCTACTCTAAGGACTTTGATACTTTTCTTTCTATTGAACTCATTTAAAAACCTTAAATAGTTTCTTGAGATCAGCTAAATGTCCTTTCTATAGCAACTGCTTTTCTTTATTAAAATTCACTCCCATCTTGTCTCATCTTGTGTCTGAATTAGATCCCACCTTTTTATGCACCACTGTGATCTAGATTTTTCATTCCATAGTTTCACTTTTATTTTTTGTAAAATACTTTCCTTTAGCAGCAATCTAGCTTTCCTTTTGATTAATTTCCTTGCTCGTTCCTGCAGGTAACTTTGTTTTTCTTTTCTTTTTTTTTCCTCTTATCAATTAAGCCTCTCTCCCTCTGAAGGGTCAGAGACCCTGCCTCGCTCTGTGTGGGCAATTCTTGCTGACATTAATGGGAATTCCATGTGCAGGTCTCAGAGTCAGAGATACTCCAGAGGGCCAAAACCCTTAATCACTTGCCAAATGTGCCTAAATTAAACACAAAAGGATAAACAAAGAAGAGAATTAACTTGGTAAAGTAATAAGATAAAATAAAACATACACTTATCCTCACATGCTTATCTGAGAAGAAGAAAGCATGAGTAAAGGCGAAACTAGCATCCCTGAACTTGAAACAGCTCCCTCTTCATGAGGGCAAAAAGTGTACTTTCTCTCTTCCTAATATATAGTCAAAATTGTCATAGACTAAGAAACTTGTACTTAAACCTTAGTGATCTTTAAATATGAATTAACACTGAAAATTTCAACGATTTAGGTTGAAGTGAGCCTTTGGCATGGCCCCTGAATAGCAAAAGCATGACAGAAATAAGCAGTCTAAGATACGACATGGCTCTGAGAAGCATCCCTTGAAGCCATTTTCAGTGTAATGACGAAGATTTCCTGTTCTGGTTCACCTGTGGCTCTACTGTTCAGGCTTTTTGGGATCAACATGGGGCTCAACTAGGACAGTGGGGAAAAAAAGTCCAGTGGAGAAGTATGGCAACATGTGTAAAGGTAGGGGAAGAGCTACAAAAGTCCTCCAGTGAACTCCACTGTAGCCGTGAAATTACAGAAGTTCTGGGTATGCTGCAAACCAGTAGACTCAGATACCACGGCAGTGACATGCCTGACTTACCTGGAGGGGTCAGGAAAGGTGCCTGGGGCAGCAGGAGGTGGAGGGGTTTATTTAAATCCTTTAATCCTGGTCTATGAAGGAACCAAAATAGGAAAGCTGGTGATTTAGGTTATTGATTAGATAAAGAATCAGATGTTTATTTTGGACATCCACTTAATGAAGGCAGCAGGTGATACACCAGAACCCTCACAACAATCTTTTCTTATTAGAAAATGGATTGACAGAAAAAGATAAATCAAGAGATTCTCTGTAAATCCAAGCATCGCGTCTCACAGAGCTATCCTTCACAAAATATTCTGCATCTTAATAGTTTTTATATGAACAAGGGGTATCAAACTTTCTCCTTTTATGGTACTGTCCTAATAGCATGCAAAATAATCAAAATACACGAAGACATGCTCTCATCTTAGTGCCTTAAAAGCATCATTTAATACGTACATTTCCTTGCTACCTCCTTACTTCGCTGAGTGCCAGCACAAGGAGTCTCTGTTGTGTCTAATTTCAGAGATAGCTTCAAGCTTCTTTTTCAGAGAATTATATTATTTTGGGCTGTTAGCATTATTGTCAGCATAAAGCCTTATAATAGAGGCTGCTTAACCACCTATTTCAACAGATACAAGGATACTGTAAATCAGACGACAAGATGTGAAACAGATTGAAACTTGAGATTGAAACTCAACACTTGATCCTACCATTTCTCACACTTGGCAAGGCGTATATTCTATCTGTTCCTCTACAGTAGAAAATTAGAAAGATGTTGAACAATGTGAAACCATTTAGCTTGATCTGAACACTTTAGAAACAGAGTGGGGCCAAAGTAACTGAACTCCGACCGTGAAACAAGAAAGCATTGATATACTTTCAGGTAATGGAAAAGTTGGAAACAGTGGCTTGGTGATACGTTCTTTATTGAAATGTTCTTTGGAGTTTTTGGTAGACATGTGACTTAAGAAATGCCTTTCAAATCTCATTAAAATTATTATAATTACAATTTTATTTTGTTCTGCTTTTACATCTCTAATTACTTTGCACAAATTCTTTAACCAGGTGAGCACAGAAAGAACCTGAATGAGAGACTACCTGCTTCATAGTGACTCTGTTCTACCCTTTCTATTTCTTTTCTAAGCAACAACAGTGTGCTTTGCAAGGAAGAGGGCAAGCTTTTTTTTTGGCATTACAGCATTGTGAACACTATCACATTCAGATTTCTTTGAATTAAATCTTTCTCTTTTTCTCTTCTGCTTTTATATGCAAGCTGCTACCTTCCTAAGAACTGCATATAGGGGCAAACATGAAATTAGATTTTAGTCCTTCTTACTTTTATTTTCAATGTAGAGATGGAAAAGTAACATGAAATGTAACATTTCGATAACAGCATCAAAAGGACTGATGACCTATCTTTTAATTTTCTACTCCTTTATTCTTTTGTATGCTGAAATATCTTCATATATGTAATTTTCTTCTGTCTTGCACAAAAGAATCACCACTCATAGAATCATAGAATGGTTAGAGTTGGAAGGGACCTTAAAGATCATCAAGTTCCAACCCCCCTGCCATGGGCAGG
>JAOXNO010000005.1:7032506-7051131 GCA_028565335.1 Limnodromus scolopaceus
TGGATGCAGTACTCCAGGTGAGGTCTCGTGAGAGTGGAGTAGAGGGGCTGAATCAGCTCCTTCACCCTGCTGGCCACTCTGCTGAGGATGCAGCCCAGGATGCGGTTGGCCTTCTGGGCTGCGAGTGCACGTTGCTGGGTAACGTTGAGCTTCTCATCAACCAGCACTCCGAAGTTCTTCTCCTGTCAACCATTTGACATCAGTAAGTTATTCAGATCCTAAGGTAGTCGAATTCTGTTTGCACCAAAGGAAAAAATTCCTTCACTTCAACAGAAGAATTCGTGTCACCTTTCCCAACAAGAATTAGTGGGAAATGTTGACTTAGTCTGTATTACTGGTGGGGGACAGAGAAGCTGACAACATTCATGGACACAACAAAGACAACGAAATCAGTCTTGTACTGAATCTGTTCTATCCAGTTTGCAGTACTGAAATCAAAAGAGTAAGCAGTATAGTGTAAATATATATGTTTTGAATTTCAAAGAAAATTAAATAAGCAGCGAAATCTGTTGGATAGTAGGATCCACACCAGCCCCCCCCCTTAAATAAAAGAGGTTGATGCCTATATATAATGTCTTCCAGAGCTTTCTGAATGTAGATGGATAGACAGCTAGAATAAGGATGCTATCCACAGACTCAGTCCTGCAAATGCTTACATATGAGCTCCACAACATTTTACACAGAACCAAAGGCACCTGCATTTATGAATACTGGAGAAGCTCAGCATTTCTACATTAATCAAAGCACCAGCAGTTGTAATAAAAAGTTAATGAATCTGTTAAGTCCTGTTCTGGTCTTCATACACAACATTCCTGCAACAGGAGACAGGAGCTAAGTCCTACTGTGAAAGATCTAAGTCAGGAAATGTATGATGTTAGGTAAGCAACAGTAAATTAATTACACTAGATGCTTTTGGTATGCAAGCAGAGGATGTTGGTGTAGGTGTTTGCTCACAGCAGGTAAGCAGTGGGCTGTTGGCTTGATGCAGAAATTACTAAGGTATACTTTATATCCTTTCCTTTGCTAGAGATCGAACTACATTTTAAAGATTATGTTAATGTTCATTTGTTTGCATTTCCTTGGACTATCTATGTGCATTTTAGGACCTGGTTGTACCTTCACATTCATTAATGCAAAAAAAGGGTAACTCTGCAAAATGTCAAACCTACAACAGGAATAAAAAGAAACACTTTGAAGTGAAGAGAAAGGATTCATTCTTTTCTGGAGCAGTATAGGGTCTTAGACAAGAAAGAAGCACAGAGTGGAGTTGAGCTGAAGTTGTAGAGGTGTTTCTAAAGGAGCACACTTCTGAGAGTGCACATTGCCCAGCGAATTTGAGGCACTGGGACAGAGATTGAGGAAGGGCTGAGAACAGAACAAGCTCCTCTGTTGCATGAATCCTGCTTGGAAAGGAGAGCTGTAGCAGAAAAGATCACAGAAAATGTCTAATTGTGTTCTGCCATCTGGGAAGAGAAATCCTTTCACCACATCTAAAGCTAATGCCTGTGCCATATACTGGCAACAAAGACTGAGGCCTTAATGTAAACTGAAAGTATTAAGCATTTCTGTTCAAAGGCAATATTGCTCCTGCTGAGCATATTCTGCTTTCTCCACTTTTTCATATTTTTCAGTTGGAAGTACTGAGTTGAAGTCTGAGTCCTTCAGAGTCTAATATAAGTTTTATCCACCTTCAAGCTAGAGAAGACACAATTACTGGGAGCATAAGATCACAACCAATTATAGTTTGATCATTGATGCTGCAACTGTGATGAGAAATTTTGTCCAAATAGACAGTCACAGTGTAAAAGACTTCTGAAACCATTCAATTCTGTGCAAAATAGAGGTGCAAGTTTATAAAGGCATTGGAAAGCTGGGGAAAGTGATAGGAAAAGGAGCTAGGTAGGGAGTTTCTTTAGGGCTCTGCAGTATATTATTTGCATGATTTTATTCTTGTGCAAACCCAGCAAAATATAGGATTGACCCCAAATAAAATAAGTCTCTGCTTCAAATTCAGTGTAAAGTTTATTTTTGAAAGATGCAGCTTTTACCTACAGAGAATTTTTAGCCCTGTTTAATATGAGCTACTTTATTACTAAATCTCTCCCAAAGACTGAATAGTCCTTTCAAAAGGGGGGAACAGGCAATTTTATTGATGTTTAGACCAAATTTCAACTTCATGTGGTATAAATACTCAAGTAACCTAGAGGAGGAAGAAAGACATTTTTTCACCTCTTTACTAGACAACTAAAGCTCTCTAATGACAAAATCAATTTTGACATACTGGTCCGTTTTAACTCTTCTGAGTCTAACCAACGCAGAGTGTATGTATCTAAAGTAATGTTTATTCTCAGCATACAGAGATTGATACAGGAGACAGTACTAAACAGGACCTGTGATATTTTCCATTGACATTCCAAAACTAGAAGTTTTGACACACAAGCTGAGAATCCCACTAATGTCTTTAGGAACTGCCTCAGACTGACGGTTCCCATCTTCTCCAAGACATTTGAGCTGCATATAAGCTTATCAGCACAATGGCCATGCCAACAGGCATGCTGTTTTCTCATTCACAATATGTCTAATTATATCCACTGGCCACATTAATTTCAATAAATAGCCTAATAAACGACCATTCCCACTATTAGAAAACCCTTACTAATATTTTACAAAGCAAAGGAAAAAAAAACATGTCTGAGTTACCACTGTTTAATAAGTTTAATAAGTAGCACATTGTTTGGGCACTCCCCACTCAAAGGCAACAACTTGTCTACCTATAGTCAGGCAGTAATTTAGTTCATGGGAACTTCAATGACTTCTCATAAGGCCAAAAGCTGAAGGTTCTTCATGTTTAAAGAGGTTCTATATTATTAAATTTATGAAAATAAAACAAAAATTGGGAAAATAATGATTTTTCCTCAAGAGCAATTAAACAGTGAACTATACCATGTATACCATCCTAGAAAGAAAACCCAGAAATTTAACATTAAAAATATCTTCAGGGACCAAATCCAAACAAGGTTTTAAGCATGTATTAAAAGTTAGACATGTAAGTACTGATCTTAAATTAAACAGGAGTGATACAGGAAGAGATCGTGGGCTCACCGTTACTTGGAGATAAATGAGAACTCTTACTGAAGATAAAGTGCATAATCCATCTCCTGGAGAAAACCTTGCAGCATGTTTACAAAGGACCACAGGAAACAGTTGGAATTACATGGTTATGCTGATCACTTAGAGCTGAAATACCAAACAAAGGATGCGTCAGACTCAGTGATTAGCAAGGTAGATACCAGACCTATACAGAAATATGTGAATACCCTGGTAAAAAAGGAAAGAGAGAAAAACCCACGAGAGCTGAAATTCTCCAGAAATGTGGAAGACAGCTACAGAAGGCCTAAATAATGTAGCTTTTGCAATCAGCAAGGAGTGGTGCCAGCAAAAAGAAAGACAGTCAGAGGGTTTTCTTTTTTTCCTTTCTTTTCCCCAATAATAGCTTATACTCAAATACTGGCTGTTTTTAAATAGTTTTCTTTTAAGTTGGGCAAAGGAGTCTATCGATGAACTGTATTGCAGAAATTTGAGGGATAGTGCTTGAAAATGAAATATAAAAGATATGAAGAACATAAAACACAGATAAGTTTGTATAAAAACAAAGAGGCTTTGCTATTAAAAAAAATAAATCTATCATAAACCATGTATCTGCCACCAACCTTCCTAACCTTCCTTCTTCTCTTTCCCCAATACAGAGATTACTTTTTCAGTTACAAATAAATGCATTGCAATTTGTACCATTTTATGTGTTGAATTCAAACGTCTGAGAATTCCAGACAAACATTCTCACATCATTTGGTAAAATCCAAGAGTACTCATCAACACAATATAAAAACAAACCAAAAAAATCACCAGCAAAGCCTGTCTCGTCCCAGAGCATGATTGCATGAGCTGGTGTCACGGATGAGACTTAAGGAAATAGGTCAGGTCATGTATACCAGAAAGGTCAAACAGTGCATTTATTTCCAATAATCAGATGTAGGTCCAATTAGACAGAAGTCCGCATGACCTCATATCCAGAATCTAAAAATTGGTGAAAATAAGCATCCAAGTAATAAAATATCTTTTGGAATCTGGGCTGCCATCTGTTGGCATTTTGTATGGCAGGAAATCAGAAGCAGAAATCCCTCTGATGCACATCCCTCTACACCTCTCATGTACAGGTTCTCTAGACGGGGCAAAGAAAAGTTAGTCATGAAGCTGTGGCTCCATGGTTCTGCCTGTGCCCTCAGTTGCATCAATTTTCATTGCAATCATTTTTCCCCAACAGTAAATTCAAACAATGAATTATGAAAACACACCTTATTAGAGATTGTTTTTAATTTACCAGCTTGCTCCCTGATGAAACTCTAGAGTGGCTGACCCATATGGCAGATCATCTCTTTTTTAGGAAAACAAAACAACACTTTTCAACGCCTTTGAAGAAGCACTAATGTTTCATCCATGTTGTCATGGACTGAAGTGATAGAGAAATCTTAGAGGACTTGTGAAAAGTAAGTTGGAGGAGAAAACACCTAAAAATACTGCAGCTTGACAAAAGAATACTTTTTCTTTAGTTAGAAAAATGTCCTTAAACTAGAACATATCTCAGCATGTAGCAGGGTAAAGATATGCATTGCTGAATGGCTTGACCATACATTCAGGGAACAAAAGAGTTACAGAGCTGCGTTACCTTATGTAAGAGCGAGTGCTTCGTCGGGGCATGGAGGTACTGATTCAGGATGTCTGCGAATTAAGTCTGAGGAACCCAAAGAAGTGATGGCTGGAAAATTCATTAAAACTATAAAGAAATTTTCACATAGAGAAATAAAAGGAAATGTTCAGCTTCAGAGTGATGTGGATACTAATCAGAACAGAGAAGAACATCTGTTAAGTATAGAAGCAACTTGGTTTTTTTTTATCTTCTCATAGAGAAATTATTTGTCATCCTAGCATTATGTCTCTTCATAAGAAACCATGATAGGAAATATATAAGTGATATTTTTCATGTAATAGAGTAACTAGAAAAAGAATTCTAATCAATTCAGACCAACTGTAATATTGGACCATGTGTAGCACACATCTTCTAAATGGAATAAAAAGAAAAAAAACAACCCAGAATTTGATTTAACAAAATGAGTTTGGGTAATCTAAACTAAGTTATAAGGCAATGTAGGCAGCCACCGATAAAGGACACAAAAGTATGAATGATGAAATTCCAGGAAACTTTCCAATGTGTATTAGCAGCAACAATGGGGTCAGTGATAAGCTACACTTTGTTATGCTTCATAAATGCAGCATCTCAACAATTTTGCTCCAAATGATGTGTTACATTTTGGAGAAACCCACAGTGTCTATTGAACTTTCAGGAAATGGCATAAAATTAAATATTGAGTTCTGCTGAAATTTGCTGTTTCCAAACGTGAATTGCTCTTTTACTTTCTGATAATTAAATTTATCATTTTAACCCTGAATCCATATGACTTGGCAATTTTTTCACACATAGGCAGATGGTATTTAATTGCAAATAAATGTGGCTTCTCTTCAGGCCATTTTATTTGTAAATACAAAACGAGGCAGAAGAACAGTCTTCTCCAGAGTTTAGGTCGTCTTTGTCTTGAGTCTGGACAGGGAAAAAGTAGAAGAAAAATGTACTGGTATCTGGTTTTGTGCACTTACAGAGGATCACACGTGCCATGCAAGTCCCATATTGCAACCCTGAAAAGCCCCACTGTGCTGCTACCTACAGCTGGAGAGGTGCTGACTCCACTTTCGAACCTCAAACGTTAAAGCTCTCACGGTGGCAAAGTCCTGACACGGCGGCTTGTGCTGCTGCCGGGAGTCACTGCATCCTCCCAGGTCCTGCCGTGGCACCTTGTGATGCCTCTTGTCTACGGTTGACTGGGATCTGCTCAAAGTCTGATGCTCACCGCTATTTTTTTGTAATATGGATCAAGGGAATGCGTTATCCCCCTGTAAGAGCAGCTGGAGGGAGGCACTTGGATTTCCATATCTCCTTTTCACAGCCTCTTCATCTCTTTCTGTTCCATGTTTTCTCTTAGAAGTTTATATGTACTTTGATTGAAATTCATTAAAAGTGTTCAACCCCTAAATCCAAGTTCTATTCAGGCTTATGTAAACATTAAACTAGACCAATCAGAGCCACTGACAATAAACTGTTACCCACTTTATATTATAGCAGTATATTATAAATAGATAGAATATAAACATATTTTATATAAATATGGATACACATACCTCTAACTCTAAATGTTGATAAATTGGCAGATACCACTTTTCCAAATCTCCCTGGTTTTGAAACAAGTTTGAGGAAACACCATGACTATGTTTCATTTTACTTTTAGATGTTTTTATCCTGTTGGAGCTTTTTTCTGCAAAGTAGTTTATTATTTTTCAGATAGTAGGATAGGTAGCATCTATGTCTCCCACTCCTACTGAAATACAAGCTACACAAAACCATCATTCTGCTTAGCGAAAACAACAGTTCTGCTGTTTTATTTATTTTTTAAAATTCCTTTCATCTCTCAATTTTAATTTGTCTGTGAAAGAAGGCTTCCAAGGAAAAATACAGTATTCAGATAGATGAGGACAATTTTACACTGCACATTTACACAGTTGTCATTTTTCATCAGTTAATTGGAGACAGTTATGCCTCAGTGTTAAGATAGGTTCATATTGATGGTAAAAATAATGACAGCATAACAAAAATGTATGACAAACTGCATTATGTACCAATTAGCAAGTCTTAGTCTGCTACTGTTATGAGGGAAATGAAAGACAGATCCAGATAGAAATGATCCACTTTGTTTTGGGTAAGTTGTTGTAAAGATGCCTTTTCCACCCTCTGAAGCAGTAACTTAGGCTCTAGAAATGCCTGTAATGAGGCCTCACAGGGACCACTTTCTTCATAAGTCTTATTATCACGCTTCCACCGGCCCCAGACATCCTATGCTCTTTTTGCCTTTGGAGACCTAGTTAGACTGTACGGGAGATGGAAAGCAGAGCATCTACTGCAGGGACTTTTTGCCAGACACTTCATCACTAATGAAATCAGGATTTATAAGAGCGGCAGTCTCTGTCCATCTTAAATCTTGGGCTAAACAAATTGGGAAGGCAAAGTATAGCTACCGACAGGTTGAGAAAGTGCTGCTGAGGATGGGAGTGATGAACAGTGTGGTTCAGTGTGGGCAGTAAGTTATAAAATCAACCGAGGAGAAAGTAAGACATTTCTGTACAAAGAGAGCCATCAGTCTCTTCCTCCAAAAATACCTACTTTATGCGTAGGGGTTTTTTGTTTCAGCTTAAAGAGCTGATAAACATAGAATTGGAGGCAATGGAACAAATCTCAGCAAGGCAGCTGAGTGGGTGTTCAAGGTTATAAATGAAACTGAAAAGCTCATGTACGGTATTTATATCACGTCATTGACGTGAATCACAAAATCACTGTCTGGACTTGATTGCTTTAGTAATCAACAATGTACTTCTCAAAATACCCAGACACATACACAAATCTGTTCTGAAAAATAACCATGATCAGAATTGCATAGAGTGATTTCAGCTGAAGGAGATCTAATCCGTGAATTCCTTGATGATGCTCTATGTCTTTTAGGAGAAAGCAATTTCAAGCAGCATTGAAAACAGAACTAAATGGGTACAAGCCATACAGCAAACAGACTTTTCCTCAAGTAATTTACAGTAAGCAACAGAGTTAACAGGAAGGTAGTGAACCAAATTCTCGTCCCTGCTCCCAATTAAATCAATAATTTCTACTCTTTTATCAAGGATGAAGGATCGTAACCACTCTGGTTGTTGAATGATAAATAGAATATTGACTGAGGGACACCGAACAATGAATCTAACTGAGACTGTAAGGATAACTGGAAACAGGCTGTTTAAAGTAAGCAGAGAAGCATTTTATCATTTGGCTTCACAGCTCATTTCCATTTCCTTTGCTTGCTTTGGTTGGTGCTAGATATCGACAGGGCAAACTCCTGTGTTTATGCTCACTGACTCTGCTTCCACTTCAGTCACCTGATCCCTGCCTCATCCTACAGGTAAAGATCTTCTCTATTTTCATTATGGTTTTGGGATCTGGATGATAAACTGTGCAATTACTTAGAGATGCACTGGGACATAATGATAAAACATGGATCAAAAAAAGTTTTCCAAGAAAAAATTGGGAAAAAAAAAGTCAAAATAATCTATGTAACTATGCAGGGATTCTCCAGTTCTTCACTGCAAAGTGGAACAGGCTTAACAGCCAGGGAAAAAAAAAAAACAGGAAAAAACAAGGAACGGAATGTACTTCTCTCTAAGTACGAAAAGGCAATTTTTCTCCACTGAAACAATTTGAAACCAAGTTTTTCCATATTCTGATGTAATGTCTGATTTTAAACATGCTTTTTGCTGGGAAATGCAAAGATTGGGCTAACTCAGGAGTGCAAGTAAATTTATTCAGATTATTCATGTGCCTAAAGGCTACAGAATACGCAGAATGGTCCAGTATAAACTTGTCAATGTTTTCCATAAGAAAAAGCTGCCATACCTTATTCTTTCATTTTTCTTGCTATTTCTATCCTTTGCGTCCTGCTTTGCTAGCTGATGCATGTGAATGTTAAAGGATACTGAACATCTTTGCTTAAAAGAACCCTGATCACCAAACTGGAAAAACACATGGTGGTTTCTTTTCCTTTTTGCAATGAAGGCAACCCCAGTTAGCAAGAACTCAGCACCCGAGTGCTTTTAAGTTCATACTCAAAAAAAAAAAAAAGACCTGCTATTAAATTGGTGTCTTAGAATATCATGATAAGAAAATTTATTTCACTATTCTTCCTTTTTATTGTGTGCTGTCACTGTAAATCCGGTCGAGGTGGCTCATGTGTTTATGCAGCCATCTGGCTCCTGTTCTTTTCTGTTAACTTAGCTTTTACCTGTATTGCCCTCCTGATTCCTACCTTGATGTGATCCTCACCCGCTCTGTCCTGGACAGGGAAGAAGAAAGAGAGAAAATAAAAGTCTTGTAGAGGACTTACAGAGTCCCTGCTTTTCCACTCTTGCTCCTGCAAATGGCTCTCCTCCTACCGGCATTAGCACAGCAAGAGTTTTGCAGTCTACAATTTGGGATGCTCTGTCCTGAAGCTGAGACTTGGACCAGCTTTGCAAGGCTCTCACTTGCCACCACTGCAGAGGTTTGTTTTTTTTTTTTTTTTGTGGGACACTGAAGAATGTTGTAAAGGGGAGCTCTGTGTGTACTCATTCTTCCCCACTTGCTTGAGTGTATCAGAAATAGAGAAATCTGGGCTCAGCAGCGTGAGCTAGTCAGCTGAGGGGTGGGAAGAGCAGCATCTTACTCACCTGGGAGAGAAAAGGGGGAAAAGCAGCAGGTTGCCCCAGTTTCAAGGCATTCCTTAGGAAAGGCAGCCCTGTGTTTCCGCTTCCCAGAAGAATAATCTAGCCCTCGGCAATTTATTTTAAAAACGACTTACTGGAGTAGCAGCTGAGCAGTTCAAGCAGCACGTTGGCAGGAGCGCTTGCTGGAGTCTTTTGTCTCTCCCTGAATGGCTGAAATTCATTACGGAGAGGCCATAAATTGGTAGAAATCCTCACACTGAGATGCCTCGGAAACGTCTCAGGCCATTCAGAGCCTCGACTGCAGCTCTTCGTGCTGAAAAGCTTCTGTGGTGCGGGTGGCACTGATGGACGGCTAACGTGTGAGGGCTGAGCAGCTGCAACTGGGCACCTTCTAATGGAAACTGGTTTGATAGACTCGGCGGGTTAGCTGCGAGGCCTGGATTAACTAATTATCAGCCTGACGATGAGCTGCCTGTGCTGGGGACTGCCAGGGGAAGGGGAGACAGCTTTCATTTGATGGGTAATGTCGTGTTTGAGGCCCAGGGAGACAACAGAGGCGAGGGAGAAGCAGCCACCTCCGTGCCCCTCGTGCTGCCCCTGCCCGTCAGAGCTGGGCTTTCCGCTACTGTCTCATCCCTGGCTGTTTTATTAGAATATCATCTGTTACTGCTCCTATTAAATACAGCTTAATATGTAAGGCTTTAAGGAAGATCTCCAGACCATATTTAATGGAAATCAGCTTGCAGTGAGGGGTAGCAAACTTTTTGTGTAGTCCCCTGGGGATGCAAAGGCTCTGCCTGTCCCTGGAGGGTGGGGGCAGCAGCTCAGCTTCAGCAGCGGGAGGAGCCCCTGGAGGTGGAAACCACAACGTTGGAGAAGCTTCCCCAAGGACCTTAAAGTGGGACAAGCATTCACCCCCGTCCCAACTATTCAATTCCATTAAAATAATAAACAGATAAATAGGTAATATAAAAAATAAACCAACCGTATAGCTGCATTTTGGTTCTGTTTCCAGCTCTCACTGCCACAAAATGATGCTCAGCACCTTTCTTTCTGCACCAGGTTCAGCTCAGCCTTCCAAACTGGGCTCATTTTCACTTTCCAAATAGCCATAGACAATTTATTTTTTCTAATTCTCTCCTCTCTTTTTATAAACATAAATCGACTAAATTATAAATTCTTCCTGTGGTTTGATGCCACAATACTTTAGGAAAAAACATGCCAATACTTCTGTTGTTATCTACACGCACTGGGTGTAGATAACACCCTGTCTGGGTGCCCAGTATTACTGTGCAAACAAATGGTATCCTAAAAAATGGCTCTCTTCTAATATAAAGCTATATCCCTCTTCCATTCCTGTTTGCAGAGCTGCACATCAGTTTGTAGTCTGGAAGTTATGTAAGTTAATTTATCTTAACTTTGTATTTTTTGCCATTTTCTTTCTTGCTCTCCAGAAAAAAAAAATAATTGAATTTCCTATCAAAAGGCTTTTCCTATCTAAAATTGATTTTAGTGAAATGGGGTCTTTGTGCGAGTTCTGTGCTTCTGTAATCCTTGCTAAATGTCTTTACAGGTTGGTGAGCTAAATCTCATGACCCAGATCCTGAGCTTCTTAATTCTGTCTTCATTCAAGCAAACACCACTGGTATCAAAGAGAGTTTGCCTGAGTAAAGGACCTTGGGGTTTATCCCAGGAGAGTAAATAGTGCTTAAGCTTCAGAGTAAGTGCTGAACTCTTTAACATTTTGTTTGCCGGTATTGATTTCTTTGTAGCCAAAGAATTTTTGCTGCTCTGCATTAGAGAGTGAATCATTGCTTAAATAATGCTCTAGTGGAAACACACAACCAGAGTTTCTACCAAGTGTACAGTTATCCCTGCCATAGGCATAAAGAAGTTTTGCAGATTCCTTGGTGCTGTACTGTGGTAGCAACACAATACTGGATTGGAAGGTTCAGCCTACAACATACCACATTCCACCTGCTGTACACTCTAGAGTGACTGCAGCCATCATTAATTTTGTTTCCTTCCTCAAAGTACATTCATACTTCATCTTCAAAACTTGATCTTTTTAATAGTAAATAAAATCATGGAAACTCCTGTTTCCTCTTTAACATAGCACTTTCATATTGATTTTAATTGAGTTACTGAGTTTCCAGCAATGGAAGAAATGGCAGATCTGCAGAACACAGACACTCTATGAACAATGTTATGTATAAAAATAATACAGAATAGTCCAATCATCCCATCTCAAAATATTTTCACTTCAGAAAAAAAAAAAAAAGGAAAAAAAAGAAATTAAGTATTTTTTCACAATACAGGTTGTACTCAGTGTACATCTCTAAATTCTATCTCTCTCCCTAGAGCTGTTTCATGGATATAAAGAGATTTTTTTTATGCCTGGCTTTGATCATTTTTAAACCAGAATTTGTTCTGTCACTTGAAATGGGCTGACACTTTTTCTACCTGTCGGAAGAAGCAGACTTTCACACAACCAATTTGTTTCCCATGTTGCTAACAGAAGGGACCACATTCTAGATTACCAAATTAAACACAGCCTTGCAGATGTTGAAGCATCTGAGGCGTTGGGCAGCAATTCATTCCCACTGTCTCCTCCTCTTCCCCTCTGTTGTCAATGAAGACCTCCAATTCTCCACCCTTCAAAATTAGAGACAAATACAAATACCAGCTGGTGCTTCTGGTGCTCTGAATAATTCATGGCAGCTCAGTTTCAGTTTTGCAGTTATTTGCATCCTGCAACACATAGAGAAGGATAGTTCCACTGGAGAAGTCCTTGATTTTCAAGATATGGAATAGAAAGGCATTTTTGGAAAATTAGTATTCTTAATTTTTATTTTTTTTTCTTACGGGCATCCTCTGAACTCATGCTAAGATATATAGTCAGGAAACATTCCCTAAAAAGAGTTCAGCTAACAGAGGATTTGTAATGCATATTTTAAAACATTAAAAAACCTGAGCAAACTGATTTACTGCTTATTTGAAAGTCCCTAGATTGAAAGCCTGGGGATGGTAACCTTGCACTTCACCAGGGGGCTGGGACAGCCTGTCTGGGCTGTGATTTCTCTATCCAATTTTGGAGCTGTTGAAAAAAGCATCAAAATTACAGACAGCTGAAAATTTTTCAATTAACTATTTTTAGCTAACAGGGTAGTGTATGAAAATTGAAACTGTTCATAAAACGATGACAGTTTTGACAAATCCTCCATGTTTCAATATTGCCAGACTGAAAATAATGTGATTCTAGTTAAAAGAAATTTACAAATTTTTAAAAATGTAGGTTAAAAAAAGAGAAAAACGAAAATACAATGCACTGAAATTTTTCTTAACTTCACAAAGATACTGAATCTTGAATTTTCATATTGATCCTGAATGAAGTTTCTTTTTTTCCTGAGAGCTCAAAAAATTCTCTTGTAATGACAGAACAATTATCTATAGTGATATAAACGCTGAAAATACTAACAAAATGGGACACTTAGATAAATATACGTAAGCTGATAAAATAGGAATAAGTAACATTAGAGGCATGGAAACTGCTTGTTCTTGCAAACTGCTATCCCTACGGAAGCCCTACAGAAAAGGAAGAGTGGGGTTACTTAAATTTTTTCAATGAGAGTTGAAAGGAGACATATAATTTTTATTTATTTTTAGATGGAAATGATCTCAATTCTAAATACCACATACAGAAAAAACAATCTAGCCAGCTTTAAGTCACTGTCAATTTTCCTATCAGCCACCACGTTCAAATAGAGAAATATTTTAAAGCAAACACTAGTCCCTGATAAACACGTGTTACAGAGATGGAATTTATTCACAGAACAGATTTGAAGGTCTTTTACCCAACGCATCCCTTCTATAAGTCACAGAAATATATTTACAGGAATGAAAACAAAAAATAACTGATTAGGTCAACCACATCCCACTGAGCACCAGTGGGATGTTTCATCCTCTCTGACTCTTTTTCCAAAGATGCTTGCAGATGCCAGCCCTCAGCAGCCCTGCTCTCGCCTCCCATCCTGCTGGTGGACCTTGGAGGACAAACTGAGCCAAGGCGCTCACCCCTTGCTATTTTCCCTGGCTGCTTGCTCTGGTTTCCTCAGCCTTTTTCTCTGGAATCACCACAAATGATCCCCCAGTTGCGTTTGCAAATAATTTTTGAGGAAGATCTAGACTGAACCAGTTAACTGATGAATGAGTAAGACTGCACCAGCACCCAGGGGTATCATGGAGACATTCAGTGCTTGCCTACTAATGGAGACACCCCAAGCAGGTTCCCCTACACAGAGTTTCTTCTGCAAACAGTACAAGCCTGCTGGAGAAAAGGAAGAATTCTGATCAAGCTTTTTATCTATTTGCTTTCAATTGATATTTACTGTGTGCCACTGCAGAAGCCTGAATGCTTGTGCTTTAGTATGACCTTGGGCATTGCTGCTGAGAGGCTGGTTTCTAAGGCAGGCAGACCTAGCTCTACCAAGTAATAAAATGCTGTTTTCATATTCTCTGCTTTTCAGGGCAGAGAGGTTTTTAAATTCAACATCTTTCTAAATACAAGGCAGTGCTTAATAAGGTAAGTGCCCTTACAGGTTTGCCCCCCAAAATTCAGTTCTGTAGATCCTGGTGCGGTTTCCCACAAGAGGTACAAGGTGTCCAGCCAGCAGACACCCTCAAGGGCTGGGTCCCCACCCCCCTGCAGGGTCACTTTGGGCCAAGACTAGCCCTGGACATTTGCTCTTGCTGGCAGCTCCCAGCCTCGGCAGAAAGAGAGGGCATTCAGACGTGGCAAACTTCATGGATCACTGCAGAAGAAGATCTGGATTGTCTTCAGGCTGATGCCAATTAGTGCAGTGGTGGGGAGATGAGCTGGGAAGTGCCCACACTCAGCAATTCTCTCCAGGAGTACACCAGGGACACCCCAGATGTGGCCCCATGGGTCCCACCTGCCAACAAACACTGTGCTCTGGTCTGCCCTGCGCCAGTGCTCAGGTAGCAAGGCTCGGACTTGGTAGACCAAAAGTATCTTTATGGTTTTCATGTGTGAGTGAAAGATGACTCCAGAGAGTCTCCAGCCAGAAGTACTCTAGGGTATGGAGGAGCCATCAGAACAGATGATCACAAAGTGAGAGGAGGTGGGGAAGATAAAGGGATTTTATGACATTCACCAAAATCATCCCATCTTGGCTTGCAACTGCATGCTTCTGCATTCATCAAGAGACGCTGGGGACAAATCACTTAAGGAAACATGGGATTGCTCGTCTTTGATGTTCATATCAAAACATATACTTGCTCCAGTACTGGTTGTCTGCAGAACACTACCCTGACTTCACAGCCAATATTTTATTCCTTCTTTTTTTTTTTTTTTTTTAACCTGGCATCTGGTGTATCAGATAGAAACTGACTCCAGCATAAATAAAATTTCAAATTAAAAATAATGAGCTGCATGTGTGTAACTCATTTTGTTTTTTAGTTAATTGTCCCTAATTTATGCAGCTGAAATGCCTTGCAGTTTCCTATGATTAAAGGCTACCGTGTTTAACTTGTCAGGGAATTCATTTGATATCGGTATAAAAGAGCTATAAAGCATGCCTATGATTGCTTTCTGAATAATATTAATGCATTTCTCCTTAAATTGTTCAATAAAGAATGAAATACACCTGATCTGTAGATTCTATGATGACAGTTTTAGAGCTTTAACATGAATGAAAAATTAATCATATTAGAATATATTTTTCCTAAAATATATATACACATATATAAAATTATTGTGCTAATGGAGTTTATTCGGAGAACTACTGCTTTATTCAAAATGGAAGTCTGGATCTTCAAAATTAGGAGAAAAATCAAAGAAATAAATCTCAATCAAAACAAAGTGTAAAATATGGTAGAAAGAAATCCAAAAGAGCAACTCATGCACAATTTTTCAGTGATTCCTCATTCAGTGCCATAAATCCTTGATTCAGAAAATCACTTTAAGCAGAAACTTAACTTTAAGCGGGTGCTTAGGCTCCTTTCTTGCCTGGAGATGTTTTTTGCTGAATCTATAGAGAGTTAACGAAGCCCACATTGCAGTGAGCAAAGCTAACATAATTAGGAAAAGATTCAAATGGACATGTTCTACTTTTAGCTCAGGTCCCTAAACACAAATAATAAGTACCAACTACATCCCTAGATCTTCTTTCTATCCCCTTCCCTTTATAATCCCTTGGCTAATTACAACCAAATTTGACCACATTAATTTGTTCAATTAGTTAGTTACAACCAAATATCTCTGAGCATCCTCAAAGTTATTATGGTCCCGCTAATTCCAATGGACAGGTTAGAAGATGAGAGGTTCCCCCTCTCAGTGCTGCCACAGAGAGAAAGTTTCCCTGAGACCTCAACTCTTACCACACCCCAGAGAGTTGAACCATGAAGCACAAACCCACAGGAAATCAAACTTCCATAACTCCAAGCACTCAGAGAGCTATGTCTCTCCTTTGGAGTTTGGGATGGATAAGGGAGAGGCAATATCTCTTTTTCTACTCTGTTGGTAAAAGGCGAGCACTTCCTAATTACAGCATGAAACAAAGCATGTGCAGAGGGTTGCCAAGGAAAGCCGCTTTGTATAATCAATGCACTGTTAAGAGCCTGAGGGCAAAATGTTCTTCTTAAAACTACACAGATGATCTCGACACAGACAGTCAGCTTTCCTGGTATGTGCAGAAGGCTATTGAGGTGTGCAGGGAAGAATGCTGGTTAAAGGTATATGGATGATAATAAAATTACCACCAATCAAATAACAATGAATCACCTCACCTGATAGTTTTGCTTGTTTGTTTAAAATAAATAAAACTATACACTAGTGTTGGTATAAAATACTCACAGATATCTCTTATTTAACTCTATTTGCTTTTAACTCTCTCTGTTTCCAGGTTGGGATGATTACAGATTCTAAGATTCAAAAAAAAATTAATAGAAATGTCCAAAACAAACCTCACAAAAAGAAGATATTAAATTAATTGATTTTTGCATTCAATTTCTACCAGTTCACTGTCTCTCTTTTTTTTTTTTTCTTTTAAGCATATTTTCTACCCCAGGGGCTTTACTTTTCTGCAAAACCAGGAAACTTCAGGTTTCCACAGTTCAAAGTGGCTCCTTCATCACTACAGTTCTTTCTTCAAGTAAAAAATGAAGATTGCAGCCTGAACTCAAAAGTAGTTGAATACGAATTCATAAAGAAGAAAAATAATTGTGGGAAATTAATTTAAATCAATCCTTCAAGAGGAAGATGAATACAAGCTATTATATTAGCATGATTTTAAACATATTTAAGATACGTGCCTAACGTTGTGCATTAGGATAGGTTACAGTAGCAAATTCTTCTCTAGTATTGATTATTGCTTTGGTGGTTCTGCTATTCGTTAAAAAAGGAACAAACTAAACGCACAAAGTTTGGTCTTATCTTTTATTATTATAGAAGAAACTCTAGGTGTAACTGGTCCAACCTGAATAAGAAGGGCAACATCAGTGTAAGTTTCCCATTACTCCAGCACTAAACCCATCATAAAAGCTTAAAATTTTACTTCACATTCTTTTGTTGTTTTTGCTGTTAAATGTTTTCTATTAGTCAACATTCTGCCTGAGTAGGGAAAGCTGAACTACTTCTCTCCCCTATTTTCAACAAAACCTTTTTGGCTACCATTAATGCAACAGAAAACTCATTTTAAGGCAGACAAGGAATGATGAATTGAAATTATTTTCAGCTTTTAACAAGAGCTATCAGTAAAGCTTTTATATCTTGAAATATGTTTAGTTTATTTGAAAGAGAGAGATAAATTATACATAATATCAAATTGCAATTCACCACTAAAAAAAAAAAAATTATTCTCTTTCTCTTTTTCCCCCCACAAAATCATCTTCGTGCATCGCGCTCTATATCTACCTGAAGTGGGGGTGTAGAGAGGCGGGGGTTGGTCTCATCTCCCAAGTCACAGGAGATAGGACAAAGGGAAACGGCCTCAAGTTGTGCCAGGGGAGGTTTAGTTTGGATATTAGGAAACATTTCTTCACCGAAAGGGTTATCAAACATTGGAATTAGGCTGCCCAGGGAAGTGGTTGAGGCACCATCTCTGGAGGCGTTCAAAAGACGGGCAGACATGGTCTTCAGGAATATGGTTTAGTAATTTTTATTTCCTATTTCTTATTTATTTTTTTGTCAGAGTTAGGTTGATGGTTGAACTAGATGATCTGTAAGGTCCCTTCCAACCCAGATGATTCTATGATTCTATCCCACGATTCTATAATTTAATCTGGAATCAGTATATAAAAGAGGAAAAGCCTTTGGTAGCTAAATAGGCAAGACACTCATATGTGTTATATAGCTTATGACATGACACATATGTGCCATTTATGCACTTTAAGGCAAAACTGCACAGTATTGTGGGGGAAAATATTTTATAAAAATGGTCCTGAAGTTGCAGTCAGAATACGCAAAACAACTTGACAAGTTTCATGGATATTCCACATTTCTTTTGCTCAGAGACAGCCGTTTTCTAAATTAATTGGAATAAGGCTTTTAATTTCACGGTTTGGGGGTGGGAAAAACCCCACAGTTTGACCCTTATGCTGTTCTTCTGTTTCACTGTTTAAAATTCATGGTTTCATAATCTGCTTTTAACTGACACTCTTATGAAAGGGCCTCTCTAAAATATTTTTTGACAATGAAATATGATGTGATTAACTTCTTGCTATACCTATCCCCTCAAAGAATGCAGAGAGCATCTTGTACGCTGGCAACATTCAGGGATTTGGTGAAATCGCAGATTTATTGGAGCTTGCATCAATTATTCATTGCAGGGTCAAGGAGGCCGATTTGGGGAGGTGCTCAATACTGCATCTTCTGCTTATCTGCACAGGAATGGACAGTGTTCAGTGCCTCAAGGCCATGGCTGCAATTAGCAAACCATCGTGTCATAGTTCCCTGGGTCTGGGCAACAAGGAATGTGTTTTGGGATGATACATGTCACAAAAAGGGAAAATTTGCATGAAAAGTACAAGTCTAATTCTCACAAGAAGCGTCAAACATACATATAATTTATCTATATCTATAATTCACTGAATTTCACTGCATTTTTAGAGTTGGAAGGGACCAGAGGGATCATCTAGTCCAACTCCCCTGCTGAAGCAGGATTGCCCAGAGCTAGAACATGTTACTCAGGACGGCATCCAGGCG
>JAOXNO010000005.1:7051231-7063715 GCA_028565335.1 Limnodromus scolopaceus
TGGCAACCGCTGAAAAGAGTCTGGCTCCATCATCCTTCAAACCACCTTTTAGATACTTATAGGCATTGATAAGGTCATAGTACATATACTATGGATCTGCTGCATAATTTTCCTTACACCAATGTTGCCTCTGTATGAACTGTCACTAGCCAAGGAGGGAGAGCAGAAAATTACCTCAGTTAAAGAAACTCCCCAGGTTCAGAACCAAGAATCTGGCCCTTAGATTTATCTTGGCTTTCTAGTTTCAAGAAACAGAGGTAGCATTGCAGCTGGAGGGACATCAGACACATCAGTCCAAGGTGAAACTCCACAGGAAAGGTGGGTCTTTGGCTGGCCATGGGGAAGCAGGGGGAGCAGGAGCTGCAGAGCAGTTCCCTAGTCGGCAGCTGGTTGTTCCTGGCTCTTCCTGGTTCTCAGAAGTTTTGCATAAGACAAAGTCTAGTCTGTCTGTTCTTCCTTTCTTTTACCTTCATGCTAAGTTACCTTTGTCTAAAACATTATTTGGGACAATCCAGTGTGTGTCACAGGACGAGGTGCAGAGCATAAAACTCACAAGGGTCCCAGTTTTACAGGCAATAGCCCCTGGCTGAGGTGGGAGAAACGCCAAAGAGAAATACAAGGGGTCGAGGGGTCCATGGTTATAAAACCCTTTCCTTTGCACATGGAAAATCTCCCTAATGCTTACCCTACAGAGACTTTTTCTTTTTTTTTAAATTATCTGTCTTCTCTTGGAGTGGTGAGAAGTGCCAGCTAATTTACAGGGTTTTGTCACATCTACAACTGCGTAACTGGCTTGTCCGATAAGATCTTGTAGCTGCCATCAGCCACCACTGACAACAACAGCGAGCGTTGGTTCGGCATGTTCTTAAATGACCCCACAGTGACAATCTCATTGCCTTTCGTTTCTTAGGTTAGGGAGGAAGATCATGGTCCCCCGTCCTTTCTCCAAGCAGATAAAACGACCCAAACTCCCCTAAAGTGCAGAAGTCAAATGAACTATTGAAATCATCATGTCATACAGACAATTTGAACATGACATTTTGTTGTGTGTTTGTGAGTCACCAATTAGGCATGAGAGAAAGGAAGATGAACGTTATTTCCCTTATTTGACAGACTGCATGCCTCACATCAGTGAGGGCTGGCATTTTCTGTGGGGTTTCTAGAATTCATAGATTAACTTCCATCCCCAGTTTTCCCTCGCCCCAACTGCTCTGGTCAACTATAAACAAGCTCTCATATTTCAGTGTATTTTGAAATGTTATTTTTCCTGCTGAAATGCCTCCTTTCTTTGCTTACTTTGTCTGTCTAATACACTGATACAAAGACATACAAAATAAAATAATTAGCATTTAGCTTCCACCAAAAATAGCGCTGGGAGAGGAAAGAGAAGAAAATGGCATGTATTTTGTGTTCTTGATTTTAAATAAGGAAAACATTTGTTATGCATAAGTTTGAAATGGACAGCTTTCTTACACATTTTAAAAAAATAAAGTATTAATCTGTAGAACTGTGTTAACTCTGATAGCTAACCCACCCTTCAGTGAGAAAACTACTGTTTAAGTTATTTTCTTTCCTCGTAAGAGAAGGAATGAACTAGCTCAAGTTTACATAAATGAAGAAAACAAGTTATTACACGATCCTTTTCAAAATTCTGGTTGTAAAAAAGGTTGCTTTCATCCATGATCACAGCAAATATTAATGTCCTCATTTGCTAGTTAACCTGTTTCTTAGTAACACTTATTTATAATTGAAAAAAAAAAGGAGTAAAATCTAATTTAATAATGCCACCTATTAAGGAAACAGAAGCAGCTATAAAGAGAGAAACCCCACTGGTTATAATTAAAGACTTATCAAGGGAAGTTCAGCTTTATCTAGTCACTGTTAAGCCACATGCAAGAAAACAATTGGAAAAATTCAGAGCAATTTAGGCGTGTGGCCAGTGTAATATGTTAAGATATAACGAGCTTGAAAGGTGAAGTTCATGAAGCTGAACAGAGAATTCAGGGAAGATACTTTAAAACTCCTACTCTTCTTGAGAAATATGTTATTTTGTGCATAGACCCAGGAAAACCCAAAGGGGGACTTTTGCCTTGTACTCATCAATATGAAAAAGCCTATCAGAATATTGCCTGCAGCTATTCATTTCTTATGGTGCCAGTTTCTTATTTATTTCTTATGGACTGCCTGGTTCTTACTTTTTCTTTAGTAGGGGGGTAGGGGAGCTACTTTGTGCCCACGGGGCAGATCTACCCCTGGGCAACACCAGGACCCACACCTGAAACTCCCAACCTTCCTACCCACATTGGTGAAGTGTGGGGGGGACCCTGCACACCTTGCTTTGACTCATGTTTCATCCCTGTGAAGAGATAAAAAGTCTAATTGTTGAAGTTAATGAGGGATGGTGCATTTTAAAATCCTGATTTTTACAAACAAGGGGAATGTCAAGTAAAAGAAAGACAATGTTGATAGTACTTCTATTTGTAAATATTCGTATATTCAAAAGCTGGAATTCCTGATCCTGTACTGATGTCCACGACTGAAAGGAGAATGGATGCTAGAAAAAGTTCAAAGAAGGTCACAGAACTGATCAAGAAATTAAATAGTTACATCATTTATAGTATTAGAAGCTGAAATTAGGAGAAAGACAGGACAAGATGTGACATGATAACAGATATGCACAAACTCATGGAAATAAGTTTGAGAGTGGAGATCTTTTAGCTTTGCTGACAAAGATTTCGATAGCTCTATGAAGAGTGAAGACAAATTTAATCTAGAGATCAGATATATATTTAAAAATATACTTGAAGGAAATTCTCAGTTCTGAAGTATTTTGTTGGAGGAAATAATGGGCTGACTAATCATTGAAAATGATGACAATAATAGTAAATATTTAGAAAACACAAGCCTAGAGCAGTCAAAATCACTCAGTTGTTTGAATACAGCAAATCACTTTGACAGGAAAATGAATTTTCAGGGGGATGTTTCATTTTGACTTCTAACTGAAGTGTTTTGATTTTTCATTTCAAAATCATGGGTGCTTTTCTTTGAATTGATCTTTTTTTTCCAAGACAAGTAACACATTAACAAAGTTTTCATATCGAATAAACTTTTTCAGCTACCCTGGAACAACACTTTTCCATGTTATTTTGGCAGAAGTTAAAAAAGGAAAAAAAAAATAAAAATCAAGTCAGCAAGAAATCAGTTCACCCCTTCTCCACTTTGTCACATTCTCTGGCACACTCACCTACCCAAGAACATGAAGTGCGTTATGATAATCTTTCTTTAAAATATAGTTCTATCAATTTTTTACAAACAGTACTAGAGGTAAGGTAGAGATGGATAATTTGCTAGTCCTTTGTGGCCTTTGAATTTCTGGGTCACCCTATCTTTGCAATCCTTGAGCAGGATCAGATAGTCTTCATGGTTCCTAATGTACTTGTTATACCTGTAGTTCTGCAATAAGACACATTATAACAAAATCTCCTGATCCAGTATTAATGAAAGTTATCTAGGTAAAATCTCATTTATCAGCTTGAAAGGTTGAATATACCAGGAGGTTAAGTGAGGTATTTTTCATGCTTCATGCTTGAAACAAGGAGATAACCCAGCTCGCCTTTAATCTTCTAAAGTGCCAGATACACCAAACTACTAATGAAGTAATTATGACCTGAGGTACTCAATACTCCACAAAAATTATTAACAATTTTCAGGACAAAGCCCTAGTGTGACTGATACATTTAACAGTTTGCCAGCCAGAATGTTATTTAGCTGAGAAGCCCACATGATGGTTTGTTGGTTTTTTTCCTTTCGTTAGACTGAATGCCAGTAAAAGTGGCAAGTTCAGAGCTCAGGGACTGAAGATTTCAGTTCATCCCTATAATACCATAAAGGTGACAAAGGTGTCAATCATTGGTAATAGTAGGTGCATAGTTTGTTAGGGGCTTTTTTTTGGTTTTTGTTTGTCTGGTTTATTTTTGTGAAAGCCTTGTCCAAAAGCAACTAATCCCTATACATTGAACTACGTCTCTATAGATGACAATTACTACCCCTGTAGGTTTGGACTCCCTTCAGCTGCTGAGCCAGAGGTGAAAGTCTACCTCACTTCTATTTTGTAACCTTGCAGTGATCACTATTCCAAAAACAAATCACCTCCGTGAAAGTTAGAAGTAAAACTTCAGCTCCAGGCTGTACTAGTCTATGAAATCTTTATTGTTTCTTCTACAATTTCTTTCAAAGTGTTCTGCACATCTGCAGTACATAATCAAATCGACTTTTCATTATGCAGTTCTACCACAGCACGTCCCTTGCACAGAGTGGAAATATCCAGATTAAAAAACCAAAAAAAACCCAGACAAACAAAATCCAGTGCTCTCAGAGAGACCATATAGTAAAGATTTTGTTTATTAGCTTTAAGCTCCATGTAAATTACAGAGGGATTATAACCGAGAGTGTTAAAATCCTGAATTCTAATGAAGGCCAACCATACTTCATGGGAAAATTAAGACATCAAAACCTGTCATTTCAGAAGCAGATTTGTAAACATTTTTGATGGTTCCATTAAAAATTGCATAAAACAGCATGTAGAATAAGCAAGGAAATATTTACAAAAACATTCAATATACAATATTTACATGAGCATTAATCCATGTCAAACAGAGCCCTTTATTACATAAATGCAACATATTCAGGGAACTTCTTCATCATAAATATTTCAAATATTACCTCAGCTAATGCCATTATACTAAAAGGATGGCAATGAAAGTACATGCCACATTATTGCAGATAAAGTTAAAATATTTTTTTGTGCATTTTTAACACTTCTGTGGAAGCCTCTAGTACTTACAATAATTCAACTAAATTCCCCTAGCTCTTATTTTCTTCTTTTGATTACATGTTAATAGAGAATTTACAAAATAGCACTGAAGCCTTGTGTGCTGGATCAAATGAGACGGATGGGGAAAGACAACAGGAACAGGGAACTCCAGAAACTCTAGACCTCAATCCCTCAACGCCACAGGATGCTGAGTTTCTCTAGTAAAAGGGAAAGAGATTCTCATTAAAACATCCCCAGCTAATCTGCTTACAGTTGTTTAAACAGAGTGCCAGAACCACTGATTCAGCTGAGCTGGGCCTGGCAGAGCACCAGGAGGTTGGAAGGAGCCCTCTGTTCCCAAGCTGCTTTAAATAGCACCTCCACAAGAGGAAATTTAGCAGCCAGGGATTGCCAGAATTTACATAAAATCCTCATGGAACTCCTCCTGCCAGTTTTCTGGCTGCTTTGCCAGAGAAAGCTCTAGGATGGATCCAGTAGCTCTTGTATGAACCAGTTTATTTTCTTTCATCTTCATTAAAGATGCTTATATAGCAAGTGGCGAAAAAGCAGAAATAATTAGAATGAATAATGCTTTGCTGTCTCTCCAAGAGACACAAATACAGTAATACAGTATCTTGTCAGGAGAAACTCAGGAAATCTCTACCAAGTGATTTTTGTTTTCCTTTTTGTTAGAGGCTAAGCTGCCCCCCAAATGGAATTTTTAACAGAAAAATACAGTGGTTATTTTAAGAAGTTTTTCAGGCATGAGCTGGTGCAACAGCTCCCCTAACATCATTCTTGGTATGTTCTTGAATTCAGATTCCTCCCCAAATCATTAGCAGAGGAAAACCTTCCTTTTCTAAACACGGCACCAGGCTGAGGAAGTTTGTAAAATCCTGATTTCAGTCATTCAGTGAACGTTTTCCCACCAACTTCATCAAAGCCAGGATTTCAAACCTAAAGTGGGTATGAGACAGATCTCACATTTATCTGTTTTTCTCAGCAGTACTCATTTATTTACGTACAGTCTGCCTTTTGTCTGAATGAAAGTGAATTTAGATGCCTATTCATCAGAAAAATGTATAAAAGCTTCCGGAATTGGGCTTAAATCCTTAGACTATGATAATGCAAAATATAAAATACTTTTGAATAAACCTGCAGTAATATTAATACTGCTTATTGGGAATGAATTCAAAACCAAAATGAAATATGGCTCTTCTGGGGAGGAAACGAAAAAGGAAAAAAAAAAAAAAATCTTAGCCTTCATCTATAGTTTCAAACTGCCCATACCTTTTTATGCTTTGAAAAGGGGAACACTTGGAGTTGATAACCACACAGTTAGGAGGACTTCTCCTGGTGAAGCATGCCAGAAATCCTTTGAAAACACAGCTTCTGAAAAGTTTAGAACAGCCAGCTTGTCTGGACTGGCCAGGTCAGATAAATCGTAGTTGAGCGTAGGATGATCCAGGCTGAACCCCTAACTTTGAAAACAGAACCCCAAAGTTTCAATTAAGCAACAAATACATTGCATAAGCAGAGTCACTTTATCTCTGGAAACATATGCTGCTTCTTTTCTAAGCAAGTGTCTGTTACTCAGTCCTTGTAACAGCCTAAATGCCACAGACTAAGTGTGCCCTGTGCAAATGATGAAGCAACAGCATTTACTGGGTACAGACGCGTACCTTTGTTACTGAACACGCTGTGATTGCCTCTGGAGAGCTTTAGCTTTACTTTGAGGTTTACTTGTTTGTCTTTAATTTGAAACTATTAATCCTCAGAAGTGATTTGTAATTCAACTATGCCATTATAGCTCAGAGCCTAGGTTTTATTGCTCCGTATGATATTTCATTAGAGAAATAACTAAATCAGGATTATTTGATAAGTCACGGGCATCCATCACTTTGGCTTCTCAAAGCGCTCTCTCCAGAGCCTGTCTCAACAGACAAGTGCAAGAGGGGAAAGGGGCTGCTGCACGGGCGGCTCGTGATCGCAATCGCAGCAGGAGCCTTTGGTTGGCAGCGAGTACCTCCAGACAGGTAAATCGAACAGATGGGCTTCATTCCTATCAGCTGCCTGCCCTCTGAGGACTTGTAAGTGATACTAGACTAATCTGTGTAACCCCCGAGCATGCAAGGAGAAAAAAAAAATAACAGTATAACAGAGCTGTACAGTGTTATCTTCTCTTGTTGCTCCATTTAAGTGATTGCAATCAGTTATGGATGGGGCTAGAAGCTCCCAGAGCTCAGCTTCTCCATACAATTTGTTCCCATACCTGCATATAAGGCTGGGGGAGTGGCATTTCAAGGGGACTTCACTGTCCTGGTTTTTCTTTATTTAGTATCATCTCTCCCCCCAGGGTGGGCACCACGGTTACCACAGGCTTCCTTCCACGACTGCTGCTGCACCATGATTTCCCTGGCAGATTTCTGAACTAGATGCCAAGGCAATGTTGTGCCCAGGAACTCTCAGAGCTGCAAACAAACTGACAGCTTTCCTCGCAGTTCCACTGCTTCCATCACTGGAAGGCAGCAGTACGAAAGCTGAGCAGATTCTTCAGCTGACAAGCAGTTATACACGGAGATCTATACACGTGCGCATATATACATAGCCCACCAGCTAAATAGCATATTTAATCTTCAGTAAAGCTAATGAACAGTTTCTAAAATGAAACTTTGTGAGACAAATGCTATTAATAATAACTAGGAACATAAAACAATAAATACTCTTCCCATCAGAGCTCAAACTGACAGATGTTGCCAAATCCTAAGATACTCATGGAGTTAAAATCTGCTGCCCAAATGGGGCTAGTGCAGATTTCAGAGGTCAGGACCACATCCACACACAAAGTTTACACTAAAAAGAAATTATTTTTTTTTAAGCCCAGCTGCTGTGATCTTCACTCACCTTCCTTTTACCAGAAGCCTATTTGTAATTTTTTCTTTTCAGCCCCACAAACAAGGCGATTTTGACCTTTGTTGTGACATAATAACTTTACATTCACATGTGGTTGCTCAACTTGTATGTGCACTGAATTTTCCCTTTGACGCTTGTCTGAACATCACAAAAAATTTAAGAATAACTCTCTTTTTCATGGCAGACAAGGGTATAAATGAGTCTTCAAAACCCAAAGCTAAATAACAAAACCTGAAAACTAACGTTGTTCTTACTGCTGAACCATCAAATAGCAACTTTTAAAAGGACCAGAGTGAAGAATGGCAGGCTCCTTATTGCCTGACTGAAGTTATTACTTGGTTAATATTTTGCTCTTTGTTATTTAACCTCTCTTAAATAACAGCTTAGCTTTACACATTGCTCTCTTGTGTTGGCACAAGAAAACATAAAAGGCAATGAAATACTGCTTTATGCTTGCAATAAAGAAAAAGTATATTTGTTTACATGGTCATAACCCATATATACCTTAAAACTCTGCCCTGCAGATACTCAAACAGGTGTCTAAATCTAAGTGCCTATATAGTTCCACTAACTTTAATTTTACAGTTGAAAATCAGAAGCTTACAGCAACTAGTGTCAAGTGAACGTCCCTTTGATACAAGTATGCAAAATAAGATTCTTAAATAAGCCCTAAATTCTGCATAAATTCAGAACATACCTTAAATATATATATAGAGATAGAAAACACTTTTTCAAAAAAGTACATTTTTTTCCTCTCTTCCCCAGGTCAATTTGGCACTAGCAGAGGATTGCCTCCGTTTTCTTCCACTGAGTGCAAACACCTCCACATACTTGAGGAAATCATGTTATTTCCTCAGACCACTTACATCTGCGAGCCCTGGCACAAAGATTTTGGGTTTGATTGAGTACTTAAAGCCACATACAATGCTTTTAGCGAGCTCTGAACAAAGAAGGGAAGGTTATTTTGGGCATTCCCCCTCACTCCCCCCCAGTAATTCTGCCTTAATTCCCACATTAAGATCTACCTGCTTTTTGGCGTACGTGCCCTGCCCAGAGGCCCTGCAGGCACTGGAGCAGCAGGTTGGGCTCAGCCTCCTGTCTCTGATGTTACTGATTATAGTTTGCTTGATTATAGTCTGTAGCTTCCCTACCCATAAGCTGCACTTGGAGAGAAATGGCCTTTTTTTGCTTTTCATCACATCACCACTGGGTAACGTCTCAGTGCCATCGTCTCCTGAAGACAAAAGCCCTGGGTGGTGACTGCACTAAGCACTGGGCCAAGCTCTGCCACAATGTTTTGTATGGACTCATATTCTGCACAGCTAAATTAAATAATAGACATGAACGAAAAATCGCCGTGGCCTGTTACCTGATCTCATTGCTCTGGTCACATCAGCTACATGGATTCATCAAAGAAAACATGTTTCCTTCCCTCTCCACAGACAGAAAAAAGAAATAGAGTGTATGAAGTTTTTCCTTCACAATTTTAGTTAGATTTTTCTCGAGGCAGACTCATTGTATAAAGGAAAAAAAAAAAAAGGAAAAAGCACCCTATAATCTCTTAAGAATTTTGGTGACATTATTACTCTGAAAATGTTTCTTGTTGCATACTTCAGTAGCAAAAGAAAATAATACCCTCCATTATATCAAACAGATTGTAAAATCTTCCTAGAGCAAGCTTTTTTGCTGTTCCTTTTAACAATGAAATGTCATTTTGGCAAGGGAATCACTAGTCTCCTGAAATTCCTCTTTTTTGAAATGATAAACAGCACTAAGACTTCTGGAACAATGAAAAAGCAAAGGCTTATTTGAATCTCACTGCATCACACTTCACCCGCACAGAACAAAAAAGAGAAGCCACAATTTCATTTCAAAAGTATTTTCATTTTAACTTAGTTCCCTCCTTTTCTGCACCAAAGCCTTGAGAAAAGGTTGAGGAATCTATGCATTACCTGCAGAGCAGAATAAGCAGACCAAGAAACTAACTTTACTTGGGTGAAATAGTGCATGTGTACTCGGCCAGCTTCTTATAGCGCTTGGCTTATACAGTTGGATTATACAACACTTCTGCAACTTAGTTACATAGAACACCCCCCCTATGGTATATGTTGAGAGGTAAAAGAGAGGAAATAAGTATTTAACAAGTTCTAGTTCTTTAAAAGATACTGCTTAAATATTTAAATACAAAACAATGGAACATTCTTATGAGATAAAGCAAACCATGATAATTTTCTTAGGCTGGTTAAAGGCATGTGTGTGAGAATGTAAAAGAGAAAAGCAAAATTAAGTTTTAATTAAAGATATGAGGCGGCTGATGACATTTAATGATAAAAAAATCATAATTAAATAATGCTGTAATTATTATTAATTGCTTCCCTGACTGTTCTTCTCTATCTGATCATTTTATTGAACTCTTCAGAATTTGTTTCTCTCTTTAGTCTCTGTTCATCATGGTCTTTGAAGCCTTTCTGATGTTGTCTGCTTCTTCAGTAAAACTCAGGAGCAAAACTTGTCCTTAAGAAAAATCCAATGAAAAAAAATTAATTAAATTTCACTGGTGCCAATGGCATTAAAATGGAGATGGAATTTCACATTCAAATCCTGAATTTAAAAAAGCTCACATAAAAGTTGGGGCTTCTACACCTAAGGTCCTTCAGCCTAATCCTGTAGTAAGTAGCAAGGAAACTGTGTAATAAGTCAAGGCACTTGTGAGAGCAGAATAGAAATGGGATGGTGTTTTCCCTTTGGAGCAAATAAGGGTTTATTTATATTTTTTTTCAAAGGTTTTCTGAAGATTTTGATTCTGTCTGCCAAGAATGTAATTTCTGAATCTTTTAGACCTGTAATTTACCTTGGTAACATCCTCTATTGCATGGTATTGTGTTGATAAAAACATAAATTGGTAAATGTGGAATTACTCCAGTGAAGTACGTGCACTACCACAGATTCATAGAATCATAGAATTGTCCACAGAATTGTCATAGAATTGATTCACACCAATACGTGAGTCAGAGACATCTGTGAAGAAGGAAAGGTGAAGCCAAGAGGAGACTTGAGTTATGGCAGGAAAAATATTCTTCTTGGATCCAAATCAAGCCCAGAATCAAACAACACTAAACACGCACACATAAATCTGGAGGACCTGGACGCGTAGTTTGGGCTAAACTTTGCAATTATGTACAGAAAAAATAAATCCTTAGCCCTCTGTCTCACTGTGCTTCATGTCTCTCTTTTGTAAAGGAACAATCCCACATGCTGCCAACCAGTTTAAGTATGCTACAAATCTACTTATCATCATTTACTCATGAGTATTGTTTGTAGCTTGCACTGTTTCTCCTCCTCAAGGCAAAGACAACAACAAAAAAAAGTTTTTAAACAACAAGCTACCAATATATTTTTCACTTCA
Organism: Limnodromus scolopaceus; assembly: GCA_028565335.1. Taxonomy (NCBI): domain Eukaryota; kingdom Metazoa; phylum Chordata; class Aves; order Charadriiformes; family Scolopacidae; genus Limnodromus; species Limnodromus scolopaceus. The sequence continues at coordinate 7,062,364 of JAOXNO010000005.1, forward strand.
AGAAAATACTTTCCTGAGGTTATAAGGCAGAAACAGCTTGAGGAAAACTGCACTATTTTTTATTTGGAGCACTTTTCTTCTTAACAAAATTAGTAGCAGATTTCATGTCATTTTTTAACAGGGGAAACCAAATACATTTGGCACTGTTAAAGCATTGCCCAGTTGCAAACCAGAAAAGAGTCTGGCAATCTGTATTTAATCAGTTTTATTGAATTTGCTCTACATTGAAATCAGTTCGTTATTGTCATTATCCTAGAAGATTGCTCTGTTCATGAAAGGTATTTAACCATCCGTAACCTCCTGGCACTGCTTATTGCCAGAAATATAGTTTAAGTAATGCCAAGAGTCGTGCTGGCTATGCAAAGCATAAGCAATAAGTTATTATATTTGATTGTATCTCAGGATGTGTCATCACTAGCCATAGTAGCACTACTGGTTTCTATAATGGATATCAAATAACTTGTTCCTATCCTTTTTGCTAGAATACTATCTTTCCTTGTCTGCTCCAAGTTAGACACTAAAGGTTTCCTGGACAGAGAGTGCTTATCAAATAAGAAAACCTCTAAACCTAATCCATCAAACAAGCAGATTCAAATTGGCTTTACCAGTGGCAAGGAAGCATGAGTGAATCTGCCCATTTGTTAACTTGATGATTAGTTTGTTTGAGAGCGCTCAGGGCAGAGCTGTTCTACCCAAGTTGGCAGTTTCCAGATTCTGCTGGGAAGGTAGCACTGACACCAGGACAAGCCTGATTAAGGTTGGGATGGCGCCTCACAGGGAGCTCCCCATCTTTTTCTGCAATGTTATTTTGTTAAGCTCTTGACATAAGAGACACACCAGGCTTATAGAGAAAACCAGAGGTCTGATGGGAATCAGGAGAGGATTCTTATGATAGGCTACGTCAAGCTAGGCTGGGTCTCCAGCATGGCCATTAAATTTCACATGATCTGGCTTATCAAGTCCCTTTTTCTGCATCACTGTGTTCTCAATCAACCATTGACGCAATTCACTACACCAAAAACTTTATGCAAAACAACCCTTTCTAATTACCTATCTTTCAAAAAATACATTAAGGCATTATGCTCAGAGCTTCTGTGGTTTAAGAAAAATAATATTATCATCTGAGACTATGTTTTAACAATTAACATTTAGGTGTGTTTTTTTCAAGTTCTTCTCTTGAAGAAGAGGTGGGGGAACTGACTAGAGAAGGTGCCGTACTGGACCTGCTGATAGTTAACTCAGAAGGTCTTGTGGGGGATATAGAAGTTGGAGGTTGTCTTGGACAGAGTGATCATGAAATGATAAAATTTTCTATTCTTGCTGAAGCAAGGCAGGGGGCCAGCAGAACTGCC
>JAOXNO010000005.1:7063815-7080476 GCA_028565335.1 Limnodromus scolopaceus
AATCCTGCTTCAGCAGGGGAGTTGGACTAGATGATCTCTATGGTCCCTTCCAACTCTAAAAATTCAGTGAAATTCTCCTGTATCTTCAGAACACTCCGAATTACTAAACCAAAGTAGGTGTTACATTTACATTTTACCATTATTTTATAACACACTCACACACAAGTATTCTCCCCGGAATAACAGATTTTCTGCTTGTAGCACGAACATTTCAGATTCCAGCAGCATGATACCATTGGAGGTCACCCACATTTGAGCTATTAAACCTGATAATGGATTTCTTACTGGCTATTGTACTTGACCACGCTTTTGTAAACTATTTCACACAAAGCTAGATCGATCTGGCAATTTACCACCTACCCTCCCCAGCTAAAATCTGCTCTAAATACTTAGTTTTATTTTAGCAAATGATTCATTTTGATCCTGGTTCACAAATTTTCTACATGACTTCCATATGCATGCTGTATCTTGCTGTATCACTGGGATTTATGGACACGCATACACAACTTGCTGCAACAATGCCTTTTGTGATCACTGAGCATGAGAAGAAATACAAACATACTGTTTTAGTGTGTTTGAAATAGATACAGGAAAAACCTAAACATTTATTTTGGCCATGACTCTTCTGAACAATTCTTGTAACTTGCTAACTGCATTGCATAGGCAGCAGGTCTCTTCCCAGAACTAGCTTTTTTATATTTGTATCTAGTCTACCGCTAGAAGTTGAGATTGTTGGTGCTATTTCGAAGTCTAAATGATCCACTTTCATTTCCATGAAAATGGGGAGTCTGTGTCACGTGCAGTATTGATGCACAGCCCTGTGCTAACACAAGAGCTATAGGCAGAGTTTCCCATCTATCAGTTAACAGAGTACTGCTTTCAGTGTGTTGCCACAATCTCATCCATGATCTAGGCAGTATGAATAGCAACCAAGAAGGTTTTAAAGGCAAATATTGTGAAAGCAAGATATTGCTTTTTCCTTCCTTTCTGAATATTACCCACATAGCTCTTTGTGAAATGCAAAGTGCATTTTAACCACAAGAGAAATGAATTTATTTTACATTAATTGACAAATTTTCAAAACATTTTAAAAACATATTTTCCCAAAGTTAAAGACATGTCTATAGTTGGGATGCAAGTTAAAATTTCAAAAGCGCAAATAACAAAAGGAAACAATTCCTTTGCATCCTGTTTCTAACCGTGCCAGGTGTTCTCACTTCAGCAAATTGTTAAGAAAAACTACATAGAACATATGTTTTCTGTTTTTCACTGCATGATCTGATGATATAGACATTCAGCATAACTATATTCTTGGTGAAAGTGAGGCAATATGAAATATTCATAAGCTAAAATATTTGTGATTATTAAATAAATCTGAATTGTGTGGATTATTTGTTCTGTTCTCTTGTGGGTGGGAGAGCTAGTTATACAAATGGCATGAGTATACAAGCAAGGTGAGAGTTTGCTTTTTAAAGCTATTAAAAATCATGTCAAATGTGTAATGTTAGGAAGACATCCATAATAACGGGCAGAGTAAAATAGATGACATTTCTAAATAAGGTTGAGTGGGAGTAAGGCTAATCAAGTGTTAATCACAACTAAAAATGTAATGATAAGAGCCATATTACATCCTTTGGAAAATTATGTATAGCTTTAAAATGCTTAATCAGGCCTCAAAAGCTATATTGAAAATAAATATTACTGTTTATTTTATTATTTAGAGACAGCAGCCTGCAGTAACAGACATGTAGCGAATTATCCAAGGTTAAAACACTAACAGAGTTAGCAGGAACAGAGCTGCCTTGACTTCCAGATTTCACTCTGTAATGCTGCATTGAGGACTTCATTGTTGTTTGGTGTCATGCAGTGGCACTGTGGCTTTTCGGTGCTTTTGTGGAATGGCACATGCTGCTAGATCATTGCATTTTAGGTGGTTTTTTATTGGTAATTATTTTCAAAGACAAACTCTCTATCGCTTTGGGCTAAGTGTGTGTCTGCACTGCAGCAACTGCTATGACTGCAGATTAGACAGACATACCTGAGATTACTTTAAAAGAACACCAGCATGAGCTCTGTGAACAGGGTTACCGCAGCGGCAACCAGTTTATGGGGGAGTGCTCCAGAGTCACCCAAGAAGCCTGAGTTCTATACTGCCACAGCTACACTGCTAATTAAAGCTATGCTTTGCATGCCTACACCATCTGTAATCTGGAAATCACAGTGCCTGCAACGCGACTGTTGGACTTTCTGACAGTTGCTATGATACCTCTTGAGTAGCACAGTGACATCCAGCAAATATCATCCCTGTGGCCCAAGGTCTCCGCTGATGGGTGTGAGCAGATAACCACAAACTCACATCAGACTAGATCACCCTTGAAATTGTGCAGAGTTGAACAGAAAAGAAAATGACAAAGAACCTAAACCAAATCTGGTTTGAAGAATAGCTCAAAAAGTTTGTGTACTACTACTGTATTACTGTTCACTACTTACACCCAGACATCAATCTAACAGAACTTTTCCAAAGTTGGGAATCTTTCCAAATAATCCTATCTACACAAGTATTTGCAGGGCAGTCACATTAACCCTCAGAAATCCTGCCTTGCTATTTAAAGAACCTCAGTTTAAACAGTGAACGACTCTCTCTGGTGTATGTTCCTCTTTTGGACTAAATACCAGTCTGTTTCAGTGTATATTTTCCAGTTATTAAAACACAGGCACATAACTGCAATGCCCATTTTAATCTCAGTGCACAGGGACAAAATCAGTGTATCTGGATCTTATCTTTCATAAGTGTAAATGCCACTTTTTCTAATTTGGCACAAAGGCAAATGTGCCAAATTGTAGCCCATCTGTACTGAGAGGACCATATTCACGTGTATGAATAACTGTAAGTACAGTAATGATTTTTAAATTTATACAATATAATATCTCCCATAAGCACTTGGCTTAATGGTAGTAATTACTAGGGCTCAGTTCAATTAAATTAGTTAATTTTGAGTATGGAATTTTGCTTATTCATAGACATTCTTTTGCTTCCAGTTGTAGAAATACTTCATCCATCTGGGTAATATCTGCAAATTTCTGTGGTGCCTATTCACAGTACCTTGCTCAAACTTTAGGAAGACTTCAAAATGTATAAGGTAAAAATGTGGCTGCTGGGAGTTATTCATAGAAGAGCTGCGGAGGTTCTGAAACAGAATTCCCAGTACTTAAAACAGCTGATTGCATATAGTAATTTTTTAATCTTATCAACAGAACAGATAAAATGTCTGAAATCATCCATATATTCTATAATTTTCTTTGCTTTTCAGCACTAAATTTATCTCCTACAGAGAGTCTTTTGCTGTTAACAGCAGTGCAGGAATGATTTTGACTTTCCCACAGACAAGAGATCTTTCCTCACAGAAATATAGATGGGACTTCCACCTAACTAGAAGGTCAAATCAAATCTGCATGAGCTCCAAACATGAAAAAGTAACAAGGTCCCAATAAATCTTGACCACAGTAACAAGTGACCAAAAAAAAAAAAAAATATCTGTCACCATTCCTTCTTCTGGGGGAGTTTTAGACTTCCCTTTCCAAAGGGGTGTAGCTTAATTATTTCTCAAAATCTTTCAGTTTTATCAGGGCATCTCTAATGAGCAACACCTACAAGCTAATTCTTAATTTTCCTGCTCTGTGGTAAGTCATTTTCACCGGAGGAAAATAAGTTCTACAAGGCACTTACATGCAAGAAAAATGTGGAGGCACTGTTCTGAGCTGTGAGAGTTTTCTAATCAAACTGTCAGTGTTCACTGGGATAAAGAAAAGCCTGTAACAATTTTAGGGGTCTAACTCCTTTTTACTTAGAAAGGATCTCCATATCTTAAAATCAACCAAGTCCTGATGCTTGGAGTGTAAATGAGATTGTTTCTAGTTATGTATTATGCAGGGATTGGCGATCTCCACCCTCTTTTCCAGTAATGGAATTGAACTCTCCTGCATCTAGTTCAGAAGGGAAGAGGCCTTTTTCGTCTATGATGACAATATTCTTCATAGGTTCATTTCAATTTGTTTTTAAAAATGTGGGTTTACACAACTCTTGTATGCATGTATATCCATAGCCTTATTTGGACAAAGTTATATTTGGTGACTACAACTTTTGTTTTTGTCTGCGGTATTGATTAAAAATTAAATAAATAGAAAGTATTAGTTAAGACTTTAAAAAGTCCTAGTTGAAGCAGAAAATTTCCTCCTGATGCTATCAATATACCTATCCTTCCTCTTTTGAACATAGGTCTTTTACCTGGCAGGTGCAGTGGTTACACAATGTATTCAGCAATAATTACCTGGGAAAGACGAAACCCCATACTGTTCTAGCACCTGGGAGAGATTGTGCTGAATGCCCACATTAAGCTTGCATTTCAAAAGGAAACACCTGCTTTTGACATTTTAAAGAGACTAGTGGAGAGACCTGGGTAGAAATGCATCTGCAAGTGTCAATGTCTCTCCCTGACTTTCCATACCATGCTATTTGCCTTTCAATCGTTTGGGTTTTCTCTCCTCCCTGCACTCCTCTTCCTTCCTGCAGGTACATCTTTGATTTCATTTTCTGGCATATCAGTTTGTCATCCCACTCCTAGTTCAAAGGGGTTTTTCCCCCCCGTTCCTGCCTCCAGACACCAATTTTTGTTTCCAGACAAGCAACAAGATTCCACTTTACTTTTCTGAACAACATGCACATTCCTATTGGCAGTGTTCACTTCTTCATTCAGAGGCAAAGGAGACTTTTTTTTGCCTTTTACTTTATTATTTCCAAAAATGCCCTTTAATCTTTTTTAATGGATTGATAAAAGCACTTCATTTTTCCTGGCAATAACAAAACTTGGAATTGGCTTCAGTTTTCATTATTTGCTGTTGTTTTTAACATTTAACTTTAGATGATGCAAAGAACACAAGAACAGAATTTGGACAGAGGCAGTACAGGGAACGAAGTCCTTACATTTGCCTTGCCTGTGTAGCACTTTGGCTTTCACCACTAAAACAAAAAGGTAGGCTGAAAAGCAACTTTAAAATAGCCCTGCCAATTAGCACCAACAATACCAGGGCAGACTGTTCTAAACAATTCCCAGTGTACCATGTGCCCACCTTCAGCCTTGGCTCAGGACCTTGTCTTACGTGTGCTTATATCTCAGTGGTTGCAGAGTCAGAACTTCAAGAGTCCTAAACAGATGCCAATCTTCTCAAGGTGGAGGATTCTCCACTGATGCCAAGAGGAAGGAGCTATCCCATATCTAGCCACGGTATTTGAATCTCTGAGCAGCAACTGAGCTCATTTGAAAACCTCTAGCCAGCTCTGAACGGCTCTTCTTCACAAAGCTCAAACTGCCAACAGGTCCCCGCCACAACTCATCCTGAGGAACTGCACCTGCCAGCAACAAAATTAGTTTCTTAATAGTTAAATACAGGAAGAGCACAGGGTATTTCTTTGGGCAGCAATCACATGCTGAAATCCAAGCTGCTGAGTCTTCATGCTTCTTGGCATTCAAGCTACCTCCATCAAGGCTGACTAAAATATTACCTCCATGTGCACCAATGGTTTGTTCTAACCAATCAGAAAAGATGGAAATGTGAAGTTAATGCTAAAAACCTGTTGTTTAAGTCTTTCTGCACTCCTTTGCCATGCAAGAACTGCTGCATTTATTAAGCATGCAGGTACAAAGTGAATGGAAGATGTTTCAATGACACAACCGTGAAGCTAAACAACAGCAATGGCTCTGGTTCAATTGCTGGCTGTCATACAGAGAAGCCACCGGTGCCAATGGCTTAATTTTTCTTTGTGCTACAGCTTTGGGTAATTCCAATTGAAATGGCAAGGAAATACAACATCAAACTCCTGTGTGCCAGATAGCACCGCTAACGATCCATCTGCAAAATATGTTACTCGCTTCATTTAAGGTTAATTTGAAGAGGAGGGGGATTCATTAGGGAAGAGTCTGCAGCACAGTGACATTAATTAGTTTTGCCTTTGACTTGTGTGCTTGGCAAAGTTAGAAATCAGCCTGCCCAAACGGGAGCTCTTGGGTTCTCTACACGTTTGCAGACATATTTAGACAGTGCTAGCAGGAGGGTGCTGGTGGAGAAGGGGCAGAGGGTTGGCGCTCCAGACAGGAGAAACAGGCTCTTCCCTACAAAGCACCTATACCGTTATAGTGGAGAAACAAGAATGTGACACGTTTCCTGCTGGCTATTTCTGCCCATCTCTTTTGTCCCCAGAGGTCAAACAACATTAGACTTCTTCTGCTTTTTGCACTAGGGAAGGGATTCCCACTTCTGTCCCTCTCGGGAGGACTGCCACCCTGAATTGCCAAGGTTTGGGCCCGTCAGCAAACAGATCGTTTTCTCAAAGTCCTGACCAAAGCACCTTTGTTTGCATTATCCCATTTCTTGGAAATCTGCTGACCTTTTCCTACCAAGGTAAGGTAAGTATTATTTCGCCTCACTGAATATAAAAAAAACCAAAAACAACAAAAAAAACCCACCACAAAAACAAAAAACACAAGGCAAATATAAGCAACAAGGAGAGAAATCAAAAGAGCGTGTAATACAAATAATTTCTTTCAAAGAAATATGTGCCTTTCTTGGAACAAGAAATTTCTGTACCATAAATTAGCCAGGGATTGGCAGCTAAAGCCTTGTTTAGTGGCAAGTATACATGACAACCGTAGTTAATGGCTTGAAAGAAATGACTGAGCTAAGCAGAATTTTCTGAGAAACTCAATCAAATCGAACATTTGCTACCCCACGTTTTAAGACAGCTGAAGCAAAAAAAATAAAAACAAAACACCCCACCAACCCTGATTCACTTCAGTGTTTTCTCATGGCTCCAAACAGTGGAGGAAATACATGGCAATCCCCAGCAGAATACAGGTACTGAGGTCACACTGCAGTCAAGTTATAGCACAAATTTAGTCACCCAAAGAGGAGGAAAGGGACTGTAACTAAATTGATCCTTATTTAGGTAAAGTGGCTGCAGAGCAGTGATTCTGATATGGAATGAAATGTGTTGATAAGCATCTCTTCCTTTGCCTCTATGGCCCTTCTTTTCTGTCTTCCTGTCTTTCTCTAGCTAATTCTTTCTCTCAGCCAGTCTGGCAAAGCCGATCAATTTTTGATAGGTGGTCAATTTCGCATCAAACTGGCTTTCTTTCCCCAGTAGGTAATTGCTTTCAGCAAACAATTTTTTTCCCCCAGGAAAATAATGATAGTTTCCTCTGAAAATATTCTGATTTTTCTCATAACAAACATTACATATATATATATATATATGGTCTTTAGGTACCACTAGCCCATAAGAAATGGTGTGAGAGCATAAGAGAAAAAAATAATGTGGTGCCTGGGAGGAGTGTGGACAAAATGTCACGTGTCATTTGTTGAATTTCGGGTCTCTTCACAACAAATTTGTTTTTCTATAAAGGGCCAGAGACACACAACAGCTCCCCAGTTTATGCCTGCCACTGTGCTGGGCAGGTCAGCAGGTACAGCTCTGAACTCACCTCAGCAACCTTAACCTTGACTGTCAGTCTGAAAAAAAAAAAAAAATATTCCAAGGCTGAAGGTAAAAGCTTAAGGCTTAAAGGGGTTTAGCACGTTTGCTTGTGGATAACGATCCACACCATGGTTCTAACCGGTACAGACTTCACTGGTGCTGCTCACATGAATGCAGATGTCTGTTCTGGACTAGACTTTGTGTGACTGAAACCAATTGCTACACATTCCTCCTTGTGTTTCATGAGCCATGCACAATTCACCTGGTAAGTTGACTGATAGATAGAAAAAATAATCCTTGACTTTCAGGTCCTGAAGCTGGCACATTGGAGACTAACATTCACTATTCATAACATCCCAATATGCAAGTGCTTGATGCTGCAAAAATATTTATATAAAATTGTAAAATTTTGAAAGATGATTTCTGGGGTTTATATACAGAGTTTTGACAGTACAAAACTTTAGACTGGCATATTGACACTTTTCAAATTTCAGAAGGCTGCTTTTTCTTTCTCTACAATATGTGCCAAAATTAGTTAATATCCTGAAATCGTTGTTGAAAAACATCCATGAAGGACTGAAGAAAAAAAACCAACTGACTGACTTTTAGACCAACATTAAGGCTTTTAACTGCACTGTCTAATTTTCAGGATTTCAAAGAACTCATCCCATACAAATTTACCAGCAGATTTCCAAGTGCATTTGAAAATTTGCCCAGCTTGTAGAGATCTGAAAGCCTTGCTTAAGGCTTATGCTTTGAAATCTACACTTTCCCCAGAACTTTAGTATTGAACTGAAAGAGTGAGGGAAGAATATGGTGTAGATGAGGGAGGTTTCTAAGTAAAAGACAAATCAGAGAAAAACACACATCTGGAACACCAACTCTAGACTTATTAAGGAAGACAACATGTGCTACCTACTAAGGGAATCATAAGCATTTTTCATCATTGATTAACTCTTCTCTCTCTCTTTCTCTCTCTCGATTTCTTCTCAGAAACCATCCCCAGTTCTGCAGTTCAGCATCATCTGTGATATGGTATAGTAACACAAAACCTACCAGTTTGGAAGCAATATTGTTGCCAATTGAGTCACTCTGACAATAACAGATACAATAACTCCTCTCCCTTATATCCTCTGCTGCAGGCAACTAAGAATGTTATTCTTATTTTCAGTCTGTGCTTCTGCAATGCTGCAAAATGAGAAGAGCTTAAACTCCACGGCTATGAAAGTACAGAAAAGGCCATCTCCTCGTAAGATAGAGAAAAAGCAAAAGAATATTGTACATAGACAGGCCTTGATAAAGAGCCTGTTTCCCAAGCAGATGGGAATCACTTCTAGTTATGGACCGGGGTCATTACACTGGAGGATGGGTAACAATCCTTTAACCATCCTATCTCCAACAGTGGTCACCACAGACCTTGAGAAGAGGTAGAACCCTAATTGTTTGCCCAATACATCACATCTCCAGGTGTGAAGGATAAGCCTTAATTCTTGACCTGAGATGTTTGATGTTCCTTCTAAAGTCTTTCTTCACTATCAGTTATAACTCCTGACAGGCCTGTTTTCCATTTATTTGCCCCAATTTTTGCCTTCAATGAATTTCTGTGTGAGTTAGTTCCACAGTTTAATTACTCTCTGTGTGATAAAGTATTCCTCTAAGGCACTCCTAGATGCATTTTAGACAACTGTTGCTGGCAGGTGACTTTATACTCTCCCAGATAATCAATCATGTGCGAGGGATAGTGTTTGAGTATGCAAAACTGTACACACACACAAAAAAAAAATATCAAAGGCTGTCCTATAAATATCTGGCCTGTGCTATTTTCTGTTATTTGTTTGTCTTATACTTGTCTTATACTTCAGGATTTCAGTTAACCCTCTAAGCCATTTTCTCTATGTATATATGGCATTCCTTGGAACATTATTTCCCACTCCCTCCCCCAATGCTCCATTGTCATGAAACACTTGCTATTTAAATTACTAGATGTTCTACTGCTTATTACAGAATGCTTCCTTTCTAGACAAGGGGTTAATTGAGGAGATCTGTACACAACATTTTCCTCAGTCTGTTCTACATTACAGTAATTAACCTCAGGTCCAGGACAGCAGACACAAGCAATTCATTTTCACATGATCCTTCAACTGGAAGTCTTACTCCTGAGTGCCTCTCACACACTTTGAGAATTGTTCCTTAAATCCTAGAAGTGAGAATACTTGCCTCTTATAGATCACAGTTGTAGACACACTTTTTTTTTAAAAAGAAGATAAATGCCACTTAAACATCTAAAAAACACTATACAAATGCCTAGAGAACAAACAGAAAAATCTGATCAACAAAGTAGGTGGCAGCATTACATTAAAAGGGCTCTGTGAATTTCCATCTATATTCCAATCCAGTTACAAGAGTCCACAGTGATATAATGGGATTTAGAAAGCCCCACAATCAATCAGCTAGATGACCCTACTGGTGCAGACCCATGCAGTTTTCTTCCTAAAGGTCTTTAGCAACTGCTGATGTTGGCAAGAGACATAGGAGTGAGAAGGGAGCATATCAAGTGTTGGGGATGAAATGGGGGTTGGAACCAGACTGGGCTGGGGACCCAGACTAAGGTCACCCCTACGGAGCTCCATAGCTCCGTGGTGGTGCTGTAATTTAGCCAGACCATGAGCACAACAGTTATTTAAATTGTGTGGGTGTGTAAAGAGGCACAGAAAGAAAGGAAAAAAAAAAAAAAAAAGAGAAAAAAGTGCAGGCTAACTCTCTCTCCCATCATTGAGAAACTAGAAAAACTCAACCAAGAAACCCCAGCACTGCACCGAGGTCTTTGGCACGAACACGAGTTTAATGGAAGGGTCATGTTGGAGATGTGGGGTTCTTCACACAAAATTCCTGCTTGCTTTCTAAAATCAACACTTGAAAACTCCAAGTAAATGCCTTTAAAAGCCATGTTTTTCAGAGATTCTGTGAGAGTGTGCTGATTATCATCTGCTGAGAAACTGACTACATATGTCACCTGTAGCAAAAAGAGAAACGAAAACAGCTTTCTGACATCGGGCCAGCATCCTCCTGAGGGAGCTGGTCTCTACCTTTCTGATGCTGAAAGATGAGCACTTCCCTTGCTTTTCAAATCATACAATTTAAGTTAAGTGAGCCTTGTCCTCTAGCAATGGCACGTAAGTTTAAAAATGAAAGCTAGTAGTATGGAGAAAGAGCTCAGGCCTAAAACGGCTACTGGTTTCATCAACAATAATCCTCTGCACACACACTGGGCGAATGCAAGACATGTTTAGGCCAGGCAGCTCCATGCCAGACTGGCTGCTTTTGTCTCTGCACACCAAAGACAAGAATGGAAACCAGAAGTGAACAGAAAAGATTAAGAATATTGCTATTGCAGGAGCTGTGAATTCGACAGGTGAATATGTCCCAAGGCATCAGGATGGGGAACAAGACCAATTGAAAGTCCAGTCTAGTCTGTTGTGAGACCTACTCTGCACCGACAACTCCGCGTGATCTTCAGTGGAAAACTGAGGTAGCAAGTCACATATGTCTCATCTTGTTATCTGTCACGTATTACGTAATTGCTATATGTAATTATGTGAAACAAACTGCACGCAGGGAGAGTAAAAAAAGAAATCAGGAAAGAGGCCTCTATAATCATAAGCTTCCAGGCAGGTGGTTTTAAAAAAGATGGTAAATTAAACTCTGAACTTCCACAGTAACCTGATTATAAATTACAAGGTATGTTTGCTGCAATTAGGAGTACACAGCCAAATCACAAACATCTTAATTAACCTAGAAGCCCAAAAATATAGAGGGAAACCGTTTTCAAGCCACCGGCAGGGCTCACAGGAGAAGGTGAACAGGGTGTCATTGCCAAGAACGCTGCCCAGCCCGAGGACACATCCATAGGGAGAGGTGTGATGCTGCTGTGAGCTATAGACATGGCAGAGAGTCTAGCAAACCGAAGAAATTCTAGTCCTCTTAGAAGCAGAGTTATATACAGAGACAGAATACAATATTGGAGAAGACCGCTTCACTTTTTCACAGTATTAAATTGAGTTTAGATTTTGCAGCCAATACTTCAGTTGAAACAAGAGGAGGCAGACTTTTGCAGATGCTGTTCTGAAATTGTCATTGGATAATTATAGCATTCCTTGCACAAACTCTGCAAGCAGCTATTTTACTGAAATGTTTATCATCCTGTCCTATATATCCTGGTAGCATAGCTGCTTGAGTTATTTGGATGAATCAGTGCAGTACTCAAAAACAACCCAACAACCAACTAAAGCCCATTGCTTAATAAATAAATTATTCAGAAACATATTTGTTAAATTATCAATTCATCTCTGCAACAAAATGAATAACTTTAAAATACTTGTTCAACTACATGTTTAAAAATACCACAAAAGTCCAGCTAATCCATTATTTGATGATAATTATTCTACTAGCTGTAGATGAAAGCAACAAAAGAAAGAAAGAGTTCCTTTGACAGCTTAATTCCTGTGTCTTGGTATCATCCTCAATCCAATGCTCTAAGATATAAAGTAAGGTAAAGCATGATGTTAATTCTTATCATATTGAACATATCTTTTCAAAGACAATTCTTATCATCAGCGAACTCTCCAGAAAAACTCCTCAATGGCTGTCTCCACCTTGCAGTGCAAAAACCCCAGGGTAGATTTTAAAAGGAATTTTTACTTGGGATCAGAAAAAAAAAATTAATTCATTTTTGTTAGGGAAACTGTTACATTCATCTTAGATTTCTTGTCAGATGAGACTAATTCAAAAAGGTATGCATTTATTAATCAGTCTGTGCTTCAGCCTCTGGCTGCTTTCATTTTGTTTAGATGAAACCAAAATAAGACAGAAGGAAATAGTATGAAGAGCAGCTTATGCTATGAACAAATGGAGCAAGTTTCAAAGAAACTTATTGCACCTGAGTTTATAACCAGATGTTTTAAAATGAATCTTCATATTACTAAAAATGAGTCTTCATATTATTTTTCCCCATATTAATATGAAACATATGCTTGACATTTCCAATTAGAAATAGTAAATTAAGACCACAATCCTAGAAGCCTTTTATGGCCTTGATTCTGAAGGTCACTTAGGCATTTACTTAAAGAAATAAAAAATGAAATACATAACCCTGAAACGGCAAGCTGAATTAGAATGACCTGTGTGCTGAATGCTTATGAAGCTGAGCCAAAATCTTCAGCACAGCAGCATGAGGAAGCACAACCCTTTTTGTTCCATCCTCTTCTGTCCATGGTTGATTTTGACAATCATATCTGGATAAGGAGCCCATAATATATTTCCTCCATTTTCACATCTCCTTAGGAAGCCAAGGCTTGTCTTTCCTAAGAACTGTAGTAATATTTCCTGTTTACTTTATATTGTAGCCTTTCTGATTTTTAGAAGACAATTTAAGTAAAAAGATTTGTAGATCGTAAGTGAAGCAAGTGGTAGAGATCCAGGAGAATCAAGAGCTCTGATTCCCAGATCCATCTTTCTGTATCGTTCCATAACCCTCAATTCTGCTTCCTTTGCCATGCTGAAATTGGAATAGTTTTGAAGAGGTATCCAAGGCACCTGCAGCCATTCAAACCTTTTTATTAGAAATCAAAAGAAAGTGCTCTAACTCTGATTTGAAGTTTTACAGTATATTTTCCCCTGGGGTGTTAGTTGTAGTACTGAGAAAATGATTCACAATGAATAATTTATCCAATGAATTTAATTTGGTTTCTTACTTCTGCAATATCTATAATCAGATTGTGATTTTCTCCCATCTATTTGTTACTTAAAGCTGTTTCACAAATTAATTTAGCAATTGCTGCCAGTTTACTATAGTCTCAATTATCTGATTACCACAGGAGAGTCTGAATTGTTTTGACAGAAGGAGTTTTGTGAGATTGATGGAATTTGCAATGGTAAGTCATAGTCACTTGCAGCCATCTCAGCAGAACATAAAGTGTGGAACCCTACTCTCAATGTACAGATGACATCAAGGCTTTTGGCTTTAAATTAAGATTAATCTTTATAGAAGTAAATAAAAATATCATTCAATGCTAAAACAATTATTTTCCAAATTTTCTGCAAAAGATTTTACTCTAATTATCAAACCAACATAGATATATTAAGTAAAATTAACCTTTGGATTCACTTTAGTAGCTTGCTACCAATTCCTTCCCCCCCCCCCCCTTCATCAATTCTTTGGCCTGGATCTGATGTGCTATGAAATAGCAGAAATTCACCATGTGAAATTATAGAATTCAGATGTACAAAATAATACAAGTAATTTGCACTTCATGTTCTTCTGCAGAAGAACGATAACCTTGAAATAGCAAGTTTAAATAACAATTCTTTTAACATAATGTTTGAAGCGTTGCTCTAGATACTAGTCTAGGGACAGTTCTAGAAACTCTTCTATGTTTTCTGAGAATAAAATTGTATCTGTGGACATAGCTCTTGAACTGCACCCAGAAACTGATTGAGAAATGACATGAGAAACTGTTCTGGAGGCAGCCCTGAAATGACTCTAGAAATGGTTGCAGAGAGAAATCAAGCTGTGTCTCCTGAAGCTTCTCTAGAGGCCAAACCAGAAGAAACCACCAAAAATCTATTTCAGACTTTTTTTCCAGTGTCAGCTTTCCTCAGTTTTCCCCAGACCTGCTTTCTGGGTTTGAGCTCTTCTAGCACCAGTCCTGGAGGATTCAGGGCTAGAGGAGACTCCAGAAAAGGCAGCAGAGTAAACACTGGGAACCTCCAGAAGTGTGTGGTGGAAGCGTCAACAGGTTGGTTCATCCCCATTTACACCCAACTACTTGACCTCTTAGCTGCCCATTTTCCACAAACTTTGCCTTTCAATTTGCTGAAACTGTTTTTAAACTCAATGGAGCTATTTTCAACGCAGCTTAAAACAAGGGAGAGAAGAAATACTTTGAGTAGCTTAAATAAATAGTAAAGGCAGGATTAGGACAACTAACCAGGCAATAATGTTTTGTACAGGGGATGAGAGAGTGGCAGGACTGTCCATTTGTTTGGTTTTGCCTCCAGGAGTAGACATCTTAGATCTACTGTGTCTCTGCTAACATACTGTTGTTTGCTTTTCATATCCCTTCTTTACAAACTCTGAGAAATCTTTCTTTTCACATTTCAGCAACACTTATAAAAAGCATTCGTCACATGCTGGTGGTTCACTGCATGTTGCTCAAGTGTTTTTAAAGTAGGAAGTAATTTTAAGAATTAACTTTATTAATATATTGGCTATCGTCCAATCATCTTTCTCAATGTTTCAGCTGCCTTCCTATTTCCCTGATTTCTGCATAACTTACAAAAAAATCCCAAACTACATTTGTAAAAGATTTAATATTTCTGAAAAAGAAGTTAAGATACGACCAAAAGTCATTATCAGCAGCAAAGACCAGAGCATTAATTTTACCAGCAATCTGATAATCACTAAAGACAGCAAGACAAGCAGCGGACCAAGCTCTGTAATTTTGCCTAGAAATCCTTCCCAAAACCATCAGTTCAATGGTATATGGTATTCCATTCAAGAGTCCTCTGTTTGTGCTGGTTTACTCCCAGTTATCCCATTTCTTACCCCATTGAACTACTAGCCACACATTGTAATATCTGGTGGGGAAAAGACATTCCTATAGAACACTGATTTATTATTAACATGGAAATACTGTTCATGTTCTCAGTGGACCAACAAGTGGCTGTTGCCTCCTGGATATATAACAGTTCTCTGCTCTGTAGATTTATCAAAATGACTTTTTACTATTTTTTTTAAGCGTAGAGATAAGCTTTATTCCTGCAAAACAGACTTACATAAGTCATTCTTATGTTGAAAGCGTCTGTTTTAAAGCACTTTGATGTTGCTGTTGAAGAAGGAAATCCTGGTTGCCAAATTCATCAATAGTCAGGAGAGATGCAGCCCTTGCAGCATTGACTAGAGAGACACAACTCTCCTAATTATTAGATGTTTGGGTTTGGTATGTAGTAAGAACAGAAGGAGGTTTGAAGAAGAGCAGATTTCAAGCATTTGAGGGACCTGAGGTGTGGCAGAGAGTATCAGGTTGGTGAGTGGGTGCATCATTCCAAGTCTCATTGCTGCTCAAGACAAATCCAGATTCTTCTTCATTAAGCTGACAGTTTTGAAGATAAGTCAGACTGAATGAAAAAAAAAATATATACACAAGTCTATATATATATACACACGTAAGTCTAATGGAAGGAAGAAAAAGCCCCACAAGCCTGTTATTCTCATCTATTAGTCATTTTCCTATAACTATGTTTGAGGGTTCTGGAGGGAATAGCTCTTTACAAGGGACTTCAATAAAAATAAAAAAGTGGTAAGAGAAACAATTAGGAGACCTTTTCAATGCATAAAGGGCTGCATAAAAGATAATAGATTCATCGGTAGAGGCAAAGAGAATCATTGAATAATCAGATATGATCATAAAAACAATCCGCTTAACCCAAATATAGAGATTGTCTCTGCACATTTCCAAGAGCGTTTTTGGTCTCTAAATCCATTTATTTTTGGACAGTCTCCTACAAACAATTCAGACCAAGAAATACATCCCTTAGAAATGCCAATTCCAAGACTCTTCCTCAATGGAAAAACACAGAATCATACAGTGATTTAGTCTGGAAGGGATCCCTGGAGGGCATCTGGTCCAACCCCCACACAAAGCAAGGCCAACTTCAAAGCCGAACAGTAATGCACAGCAATTTGGAACTTTCAAAACAATTTATCCTTCAGCTAGTGCCATTTTCACACTTTGTCATATAAAACAGCTGTACAATATCATAGATGGAACTCTAACACATCGGGTGAAGGATTCAAATCACAAATAGTGGTTCTTCAAACTCTTCCTAAGCTTGAGCCAGTCCTTTCAATCTATTTTATTATACTGCACCGATGACTCTCATCCTGTTCGCCCTTATTGAGAAAGTCCCGTTTTGAAACATTACTGTTTTTTCTTTCCATCTTATGTTTCATTTGGTGTTTTTTGTTTGGTTGGGTTTTTTTTGTTTGGTTGTGGGTTTTTTGTTTGGGTTTTTTTGGGGGGTTTTTTTGTGGTTTTTTTGTGTTGTTTTGTTTTTGGTTTTTTGTTCGTTTTTT
>JAOXNO010000005.1:7080576-7126645 GCA_028565335.1 Limnodromus scolopaceus
TATTCTTAACAAACTTCCTCAACTCTCTTTAAATAATTTTCTTTCTCTTCTTTCTTCATTTGTTTTTTGTTTTGTTTTTGGTTTTTTGTTCGTTTTTTTTTTTAATACGATCACTCTCAATCTAAATTCTTCCCACGGAAAAAAAATCTGACCATCAGTGAGAATATTCCACTGTAAAAGTCATATGTTGTTTTAAACATCTGTGTTTTCATCCTCACATATTTTTAGCAGAAAAAAAATTAGCTGTTTAATATCTAGAAAATTAACTCAGCCATTGATGCTGTAACTGAATTGCACCTTTTGTGCTTTGATAGTTTAATTTGCTGCCTCTGGAAGGAACACAGAAGATCTCTGATGGCAGGTTGAAACAGAACACAGTAATGTGTTTGTACTACTATTGCCAATTTTTACAGAGCACATTCAAAAAGAAATGGAGAAGTAATTTCAAATTTAATATACTAGAAATGTAATTAAATTATTATTATTGTACTCTATAGGCAACCATAGAATATCTTTATGAATTGTTAAATGGAATTTTAAAGCAGCACTGGTAGTTCCCATGATCTATCTCAGGCAATCAAGGTAGTTTCAGTAATTCATAGCTTTTAAGATTAACCTTTTGTGCTAATTCTAGTCTATAGATACCCATGTTAATCAGGTTCAGAACGCTTCAGAGATTTTGTAATTTTGCTCTGATTACAAAATCAATAGCAATATTGTTTATCTGTCAAAATTAGAACATAAGTGGTCAATATCAAAGTCAATGACATTTTATAATATAGAAATACCGCAATAAAGTATTTTGTCAACAAGTCACTACCTCCATCCGATACACAGCTGCATGTAATTCTCCTTTAGGGTTCAAATTCTCCCAGAAAATGAAACTATACATACCATTTGAGTATAACCACACAAACCACAACAAACAGAAGAATAACCAAATGACAGAATTTAACACCATGTACATTATTTAGCTGAATCTTCAGCTAAAACCAAGGCTGAGAACAAATAATGTTTTAATACTCCCTTCTGATCAAGGGCTTATTCTAACCTCTGACTAAAACTTGTTTGTCTGATCTGTTATGGACTGGATGGCATGAGATCTGACTACCACATGCTCTTTTACAGGTACATAAGGAAACAATAGAAAATTCTATTACCATGACAACCAAGTTTAGTTTGAAGTTATTGCATGCCATTCGTGGAATCTCAAACCAATCTAATTTGTAAAGGGATCTCTGAAGGTCATCTCATCCAACCCACCGCTCAAAGTGGGGTCAACTTCAGGTCAAGGTGGGAGTACCTCCAAGAAGAGAGACTTCAGTGTCCCTGGGCAAGTTGTTGCACTGTGAGATCACCCATACACTGAAAAAAAAAAAAAAAAAAATCTCCTTTCTTGTATTTCTATACTTGTGTCAGTAGCTTCCAGCACAGAAGCCTGCAGCGTGCAGGTAGTCTATCCATGTTATTTCTCCACGCTGCCAAGTTCTGGATATATTTGGGCTCCCTGTTTTTCCCTGGCACATTGAACAGCTTTTATCCTACTCAGACACAAATGTAGTCACAGCATTTGGCTGGTGGATGAATGGTACCTGGTAGGTGGGAACGGGCTCAGACCTGTGCTTTACTGGCAGCAAAGCCTGAATGTTAGAGGCTGGAAACGGCCCACGATTTCATTCCCTACACTGCATTTTTACTTTTGCTTTTACTGGAAAAGACTGCGTGCATGCTGATTTGTCATCCATCAAATGTATTACAAAGGCATGTTGGGCCCTTCCACAGGAAATAAAAGCAAAACAAACAATCAATAATCAGAAAACAAACAATACAAAAAACCCTTTTTCATTCTGGCTTTGCTATAGGAAGAGTCTGACTGCTTTCAGATGAAGCAAGGGGTTAGCTTTGCACAGTACCTGGCTCTCCTGGTACATAACCAGTCTCCAGCAGATTCCACAGCACAACTAAATGCCTGAATAACGTAACGCTGTTGTACGGGTCAGGGTTACAATTACACCACTTATCGTCCTCAATGATTGTGCCTGTTACATACCAAACCAATTTGCTTGTGGTAGCAAATCTTGCCCTCAACGTCTGAGCGAAGTCAAAGTCTTTGTTAGAGCTACTGATGTGCACCTGAAAGCAGAATTTAGTCCAATGTCTAAAATGGATCTAGAATAGAGTCTACATAATGCCTTAAGTAGTTTTTAAGTGGTTGCGTGGTTCTTAGGGGGCTTCCCCTCCTCTCCCTTTATTCTTTTTTGTCTTCTGGTACAACAGAGACATTTGTCTACATAATTTTAACATTGAAAAGCTGAACATTTGAAAAGAGAAAGTAAATAGAAGCATTTCTGAGATAATTGTTTTAAGTGTTCCCCTTTGTATGATGAAGTAGTTTAGTAATTTTGTTGGAAGGTCAGAGAGCAAAAAAAAAAAAAAAAGAAAGACTAGCAGAAATTGAAAACTATCAACATGGTTTTTTTGAAACCACTACTAATTGAATATTGGGGAAAGAAAAGGAAAGGGAAAAAAGGTCTTTTACATACTGGTTCTGATAGAGACTGGAGAACAAAAAGAATAAAACTGTCTCCATTATCATGTGATTACTACAACATTTTCGTGCAATTACATGCAAAGTAGGCATTTCACGTTTGTAAATTTCAAGCAGGAGTTACACCTGCAAGCAACCAACTTTGCATACGAAACATTAACGTTACAGATGGAACATACCCTGTGCATTGGTCTTCCATTTTAATACTTTGAACATGAGTTCTGATCTATTTTGTCAATATGCAGAAGCATTTGGTTAAGCACAGACCTCCAATTCTGAGCCCTTTACCCGAGAGTGTTGTGAAGCGTGGCCTTGGTGAGGAATGCTGTTTCCTGCAGGCCCGCAGCCCCACGGAGCAGCGGGAGCCACAGCACGGTGCTGCGGGAGGTCTCTGAGTGACAGAGTCACAGCCCCTCGGCATTTCCTACCGAAGCTTGGACAGACACCACTAGAGCTGCAAGGGATGTAAAGAAGCTACGAGCTCATCAGGACTGACCCAGCTCCATCCATCTCCTTGCTTTTGGATACAAATCTGGATACAGATACAAATACCATGCGATGACCAGAAACCAAGTGAAAGGTGTTTTGGGGTGGAGAAAAGGCACCCTCTCAGTCTCCCCTCAGTTGCAGAAGGCAAACTGAGACTTAAAAGTTACCTACAGCTGTAACACGAGGAAACAAGCTCTGTTGCTACTTGCCAGAGCTTCCTATCACTGAATGAATCACACAGTGTTTGTGTGGAGACTGACAGGGCTTTTAAGTTGAGGAAAACATCTTTTATAAGCCACACAGCCACATCACTTGGCATCTTTCATCATGTAAATAAAATCTTTATACTGTCATGTCAATTGCTTTCAAAACAGGTGTTTATTACAAGTGTTGACGTGCCTTTGCACAGCATCATGGGTTTATCTTTTTCTACCATAAATGCCAAAATAAAAGTTATCTGCAATTGCTTACAAAAAGAACTCTTCAGAAACTATTAATTTATGCTTCTTTAGCTGTCACACAGAGAAAGACCTCAAACAAGTTCTCCCACGAGAAAAAATACTTAAAACTTTAAAAGTAATAGCAGCTTGTAATTCCAACCAATAAGAAGATCTAGTAATGCAGCTTGGAGTACAAAAATTGTAACCTCAAATTACTATTTAATGAAATGAAACTTCTGTATTTTATGATCTTGCAAATGTGTATTCATAGGCTTATGCATTGTATATGTTGTAGAAAGAATGGATTTCCAAGGAATATCATAGCTTTTGACCAAACAAAATTAAGTGGATTTTATCCTTTGTTTGTTTGTTTTTCATTAAGATACTTTCACTGTCTCTCTGAGCAAACCTGAGAGTTGTTATGGGGCAGGATAGGAGTAAATCTGCACCTTGAACCATGTGATGTTCCTGTGAGGCTAAAGTTCTCAAAGTTTTAGAGAGTATCATGTAGTAGAAATGCTCAAAGCCAAGATCATCACTTATGAACAAAATAGCGTATAAATGGATAGGAAATAGGCAAATTATTTCTTTAAACACATTTTGGAAATATTAGCCTAAGAGTTCAATTTTGGTAGTTAATAAGGTAGAATATAGAGAGAGCTTTTATCAATATCTATTAAGAGAACCGGACACTTTCTAGAAAGCAAATCCATTGCTCCATTTTTCATTTATTCCTGTGTGCTCTCTGTATTTACTGTCTCTGCACAAAATGCTCTTCAGTAAGATACATGGGCTATATATATTCTTTAAAAAAAAAATTTTCATGCCAACAGTCTTCAGATAAACACCTAATTGACTGACAGTTAGTAGGTGTCACCTTCTAATTTAAAAACCAATTTAAATTTAACCGTCATATTGTTGAAGAAAAGTATTACCTTTCATTCAATAATTACACTTAATTGGCTTGAAGATTTAAATGCTATATTGGCTACAAACATTTCAAGCTGTGCATAATGTCTAAGTCTCCTCAGAAGACTGCAGTTACTATAGAGTTTGAGTCTCCTCCTAGACTTATTATAGAAACAAAAAACAACAGCCTTTTCCTCCCCTTTGCCTTACTAGTTGATGCAAACAAATGGCTGGATCCCCAGGCTGGAGGGGTGGGGGGGAGAATTCAGTTTATTTCAATGAAACCCTATCACTTCGTGTCTGCCAGAATAGTGAGAAGCTCGACATTTTTAGCTAAATTTTTGGTCTCTCTCAGAGTGGAGACCATATGATAGTCTGCACCACATTAAAGAGGCCGCTTTGCAGAAGAGAACTGTGAATACATACCAGAAATAGTTAACAAGGAAGTGCCTTAAGGAAGAATCTAGTGATACACGTCACAAGGTGTTTGGTAGGTCAAACAAAACCAACTGAATATTACAGATATATCCAGAATTCAGGTCTTTGATGGTGATGATGGTACATGCATACAAACCAACGATCTCATTCTCCTTTCACACCAAAATGTCACTTTCACTGACAGTGCCATCTTTTAGTGTTTAATACTGCATGTTCTCTTCCCTAAACTGTGGGCTGCCAAGCTGCCGGTCTACACTTACTTTAGGAGGCCAAGGAGATCCAGTATTTTGCACTAGCTATTCAAAGCTTCCCAGGCTTGAGTTCTCACATGCTAGTAACCCAAATGTTAGTATCAACCCGCTGCTGTAAGACGAAACACAGAAAGGGAAAGACCACTAAGGTCAGCTGGGCAAAGTGCCTTCCTGTCCCCATCGACTCTACCCTGGGAACCCTCTGCCAGAACTCTCAGATTTGCCTTTCAAAGAAGCATCCACTCCCTTTGCCTCTGGCCAGGGCAGAGTTTGAGGCCAAAAGGACTATTCCTGCTTGGTTTTAGATGAGCTTCAGTAATCAGTTGAGCTAACCATAGCTGTTCTAAGCCTTTGATGTCAGGGGCTATTTGTGTTGTAACTAATCCTTCGGCTTTGTCCTCTCTATTCCAAGCCCTGCTTTGAACCATTTTGCTTGTACTATTTGGGTTCAACACTTTTTCCTTCAAGAGCTCTTTTATGTTATGACTTTCTTCATTTTAGGTTTGGAAAGGACCTTGCAGAATTCAGCCTCCATCATATAAACAAACAGAGATTTATTGCTCATAGAATTCTCTACAACCCAGTGATTTTACAGCAATTTTACAAACCTATGGCCTTTTATAGGGTCTGCCCATCACGAGCACCAATTATGTCTCCTATCTAACAGCCGGGCATAGAGGAAACTTCCCAGAGATTTACCAGCAGTCTGCAAAATAACCTACCTCACCAGCCAACAAATACTGCTGCTGTGATTTGTAGCCGCCGGCTTCAATTGGTTTGCTCTGAACTATTGAAAGGAATTACTCATGAAATTCTGCAAAAATGTCTTCTGCTTCTAGGATACAATACCACAGTTTGTCTTCAGTATGAAATTGAAGAATATTTACGGAACATGCTAACCTATAGACATCAGGTACCCCAAAACTCTGCTGGCTTCTCCAGGCTTGACAGTACTTCCAAGCATCTCGCAGAGAAACTGAAAGGCCATATAAATCCACTGTCCACAGCTACTTATGAAAAAATATTTGACACCCAACAAAATAAAAAATCACTTTTCTGCTTCACAGAACAGCAAGAAATGAACAAGGAACCCTTCCCTTGGTCTGCAGAGAGTCAGCAGAAATGATCCACCAATGCAAACCTACTGCTGGTGGAAGTCAGAGTAATCAGACTGATGCTGTTCCTTCCACAATGCAGTCTTGCCAATAAGAATTAGGCAAGGCATCAGGATGCATCCCTCTTCCAAATCCTTGCTATACAGATGCTTTCATACCTTGTGACGAATTCCCTTATACCACAGAAATCTATAGGTGGCCATTCAGACGGTTTCCTTGTTGCCTAGATTTGCTTGAAAAGACTCAGATCTGGCATATTTTTCTATCAAAAATTGTCCTCAGTGAGCTAGGTGAGATTTGGATCTATAATCACATATGAGAAAAATTGCAGTCTATATCTGCTTACAAATCAAATCAGAAAGTTTCACAGAGTTGGAAAGATTTACTTAGACAATGCACAGTGGTATAGCATTTACCATTATTTTGAAATTTCAATGGGAATTGAGAAACTAAAAAAAGCCCATCAGTACAGGTTCCCCTGCTACCACCTCACTGCAGTATCCAAGCGTAGGAAGGGCACAAGCAAAGCGCAGTGAAACAAACACTACCCGAAATGCGTGCAGCCCGTAATCCCGGGCAGCCCTCCCCCTGCAATCACCCAGCGCTCAACACCACTTCCTTAACAAGGTATTAATCATGCCTTTGGTGACGTGGGGCAGCCTTTCACTCTGCTGGCGTGGAGAGAGCTCCTGGTGAAGACGTTATAAATCTTCACTTTTTTTTTTTTAGGGATTCTGGCTTGTTTGAGCTCTCACTATGCCAGGAAACCCCTCTGCTCTTCATGATAGATTTTCTGGTTTGGGCCTTTGCTATTTTCAGGCTTAGCCAAGCTGAGATGCCCACGTACAGCAAGCATTTTTGTGTGTGTTCACCTGATGGAGTTCGTCTATTGATCTGTATTACTGTATGGTATGAATAAGCCACACTTAATATAGTTTTCACACAATATCCTTGCAAAGGAAGAAAATGCTATGGTCTCCTATTTTAGAGTTGAAAGACAAGGCACAAACACTAAGCACCTGACAACCACAAAGAATGGTGACTGTATTGGGATCTACAGACATCTTAGCTGCAAAATACCTGATGGAAAAGACCAAGTCCTACATGACATCCTGGGGAAAAAAAAAAGGCAAAGCAACAACAACAACAAAAAAACCCCTACCTACTCAGGGCTCCACATTTTATTGTTATAGTTGCAGCAATTCTATGAGTTTTGTAGATCACAGCACTCCAGAAGTGAGTTATTTATGCCTGCTGGTAGTGTTAGATTATTAGATTTGGGGTTAGTCCTCAACATCCATTTGAGAATTTCTGATTACCAGCTTTCCAGCTCCTTTGGCCTCCGTTTTCTATAGTGAAGATGAGGAATCAACTTGGTGAAGATAGATTTGCTCAGGATAGAAATGAGATGATAAAAGAAAAGCAACACCTGTTTTTTGGTCTACGGTAGTGAATTTTATAATTACTCAGCAGTTTTACGACACCCGTTACTTTCAGTGCAACATTTATGTGCGCTGAGCTCTCTCATTGCCCAGCAAAGATAATGAAGGGGTCCAGGCTACGTACTGAAGGTCATAAAAATGATACAACTTAATGCACAATCACTGCCTCCTGCCTTAGGGCTGTTTTATGAAATTCTTATGGCTGGTAGTTAGTAGCTCTCCTGGCAACTCTGAGGTGGAGGGAGATCTGAGGATCTGAACAGTGTGAGTCTTACTCAAAAGAATGGATAAAACCTCTGAAAATAAGTGGCTGCAAAAATCAATACAGACAGATGTTCCACCAAAAATGAAGCATTTTTCATTAAAATAACAGCAACCACGTCAGACCAGAGAGGAAACACTTGAGCCAACAGTTGGTTAACAGAACCAATACAAGACCGGGTCTGCCTGACAGTTACTATCAGAGTGCCAGAGAAGACAAAGAAGGCATTAATACAAAAGAAAAATGCAGAAGAATGTAGACAAAAAATAGATACTGCTATAGAAGAATGTAAAATCTGCACTATTGAAAAAAATAAATCTTGAGACTAGCAGGAAATCTTCAGAAAAAGATTAAAATCTAATGTTTTATCTCTATGTATATAACATAACCAAGTGGAAAAGGTGTTCTCCACCCAAAAAGTTTCAATCAGGGCTTACAACCTCTGTCAAAAGAGGGTCAGCAAATGGAGGTTAATGGATAAGAAAAAATACTCTGAAGGGCCCGTAGGTCTCTTCCTTATCAACAAAAGAGGAAATGCCCTTTTCTTGCAGTGTATTGTAACAGAAATAAGAGACAAAACTGAATGTAAAGCAGCTGCCTTGAAGGCTGTGGTTGCACAGGTAGTGTAACCACCCCAGTGGCTCTCTAGTGCCAGAGAGAGCAGGTTTTGCTCCCCTTTTCTTTCTTCCCCATCTTTCTCCCCCAAAAACCATGCTCCCAGCCAAGGGCTTCTGCCTCCCCTTCCATGCGGTGCCTCAGGTCAGCAATATTTCAAATAAAACCCACAAAGATTCACTGTAGGACCAGCTGAAGAAGTTGGTGAGGAGGATGCTGGATTTCAGAGGGAATGTGGGTAGAGGGAGGAGATGGATGGCTCCTCCTTGGGCAGCTGAGCTGGGCTGCCAGACTGGCTCATGCAACCAAAGCTGGAGAAGTAAGTCAGCAATTGCCCTTGTTGCATCTGGGAAGTTGTAGTTGCTTTTTTGTTCAAGACAGGTTTTTTACAGGCTGGAAACGCTGGCAGGAACAATGAGATCAGGAGAAGTTAAAAATACTGCTAAGTTTTCATAAAATATTGGGATTCCAACCCCCTGTCCTCTATCCAGAAAAATCAAATTTGTTGCCTGTTAATTAGGAATGTGCTAACAGAGTATACTGTTAAAGATGAACAGAGATTTTATTAATAAATCTTTCACTGTCAAGCGTCATCTTCTTGCTTCCTTTTGTACTGGGAGGGAGAAAGCTTTTTATAGCAGTGGAGGACCGCTTTGTGAAAGGCTGGATTCAACACATTTGAAGTTAAGCCACTGATTTCATTACAGTTAGATTTCATCTAGAGGCTAAATATCAAATATAACTCAAATCTTCTGAAAACCTTCTGAGGTAAAAGAAACACAGCTTGTGACTAGAAAGGAGAATTTTCATACCCCTTCAGAATAGGAATCTTTTCTTAGTTTAATGTGTCAGGTGCACAGATATCATTAATTTACTCTTAGAGAGGTAAGAGGGGTAACAGATGAAAACTGGTAATCCCTCCCATTCACTAAACCACAAAGTTAACTAATGAGTGACATCAAATAGGGTATCAGCCACTCTAGAGTGGCATTTCTTTGAGCAGGATGATGAAATAATTAGCAAATGCAGTCCATCATCTGCCCTTGGTGTTTCTTGAAGTGGTAACCAAGGAACACAGGAGTGCCAAGCAAAACCATTTCAATCTTTGGAGGGAAGTCAAATTTTGAAGGAAAGCCCATTTTCATTTAATACTCTGAAAAAAAATATTGTTCATCTATATGAAAGAAGGAGACAATATTGCCAAGGGAAAGGAGTCCTTGCACTGTCTGTACAAAGCTTCACCCATTCAAGCTATCATGGCTGGGAAATGGAATACCAGAATACCTCTAGACAGAGGCCGACTGTGAATTGAATTTTGTACAGCTAAAAAATTGTACTGACCTGAAACAAAGCAGAATGCAAAGACATCACTAACCAGATAATCCAACTTTATTTTGTCAAACCTATGCAATTTTAACTCTCTTTCACTTGTCTTGAAATCAAATTATTAGAAGCTTGGTTTTGATAAGTAACTAGAATATCATTTACTCGTGCCTTAAAATAGGTAAAATTTTGCTTTTTCTTTGTGCTAACTCATATGAGAATTTTGTTCCTTTTTTATGAGTCTGAGATTTTGTTTAGAACCCTTAAGAAACACAATTTCATGCTTAAGCCAGTGAGATCAACACGTTTCATTTAGGTTTCCTGCAAAACCATCAAGCTGTTCCAGTTTCACTTAAAAGGTTTAAGGCCTGAGCCAGTAAGAAAATATGAAACCAGTTAAATTACCCAACTACCTTTTTTTCTTTAGTTCAGAGAAACTGACATTCCAAACTTGGTCCAAACTCTGTTTACATGAAAAGGTAAAAGTTTTCATTACAAGTTTTCCAGGGATAGAGAGGTCACATTTGCTCTTCACTTTCACGGGAGCTCTCACCCCTCGGTCACCCTCCTTACTGTCACTAGCACTGACGCAGCTGTTTGAGAAATCACAGAATTTCCAAAAAATAATTTTGCTTAAGGTATTATATTTTATTGAAGTGGATATATCTTCAGTCTCCAAAAAACTTCTGCACCTACAACAGCAATCACAACTCTAACCATTTGTGCACCAAGTCAGGCAGGTATCAAAACTGCATGTTGTCCAAATTCCATGTTTTAAAACCATTATCCCCCTCTCTGCTCTCTGAAGATCCACCAAACACACATAACCTGTGTTATTCCTAAGGTAGGTTTCCAGTCAGGTGCTCTTCTTCAAAATTAGGGGCTAATATGAAGTTATCTTCCTCTATTTTTCCCCTCTCAGCCTTAACATATACATCAGTAACTCCTAAAAGTAGCTTCTGCTGAAGTCACAGGGCTGTTTTGCTTGTCCCCTGAGCAGAAAAACAAAATAAACAGCAGTTTTCATGCAATTCTTCCCAAGGTCTTCAGTGCTTTTTATGGGTTCAGGATTTGATTTGTGTAAGGAAGAACTTGTCCTTTTATTAGTCAACATGGCTTCCTTGACAAATTTGTCTAATGTGGCCATATTATAAATTTTAACTTGCTGACATCTAACGATTGAGCAGAGGTCAGATTGGAAGCTCAAGGATTAACCAGCACTTGTTTCATATTTCATCTCTCAAAACCAATAGAAGATGGCATGCTCTCCCCAGCTGTCTGTCAGTGAAAGAAAGGATGCCTCATAAATAATAAGCAGTATTTTCAGTTAAATGACACTTCTCGGAGACGAAAATCTAAAAAGGAAAATATAAATTCAACAGTTCTAATTTAAAATAAACTCAAGAAAAGTAAGAGAAACACCTATCCTTTCAGTGATCTGTATTTACATGGTAGTTAAATTTTAAATTAATTAATTGCTCAAAAACAGGCAAGAAGAAAGCCTGTGGGAGAACAAAAAATTACCATAGGTTGATTACTAGTTTATATATAGTGCAACCACAAGTAAAGACGTAGTTCTCAAACTGAGGAATTAAATTAAGTAATACTCTCTTTCCCATGCCCGCTCACTCACAAAACGTAGCTTGTCACAATTGTGTCTCAGTCGTTCGGGAAGATTTTGAAGACTATGTGCTGCGAGCTTATTTTGATAAAGTGTCTTCCTCATGCTGCACTCCTTCAAAGGGGTTGACTCCATGCTAAACACCACCAGCACGGCACAATTAATATGGATGAAGTCCAAAGAGTCTGCCCACAGACACAGATGGAAGATGAAGGTACAGACAGAAGGAGGAGTTCTCATTTTGCTTACCTCTCTCTGTAAGAGACACATTCTCTTCCATTTGCACCAGAGTTAGTTTTCTTTCTTAGCTAAGGTGATTCTCAGAAGTTCAGCAACAGCTCCCTGCATTCCATACATCAAGATACCATCATGGTGTATCTCCTCAAGAAGTACTATCTCTAGATGTCCCCAGAATTACAAAAAGCTCTGGGGCAGTTCAGAAGAACTACTAGTTGTACCACCAAGTATTTCTTCGCTTGGGTTGTAGGTGATCTGCTTTCACCTGACTCATTGCTTGGCTTGAGTCATGTCTCAAGCAGAATTCATAGGTTACAGCAGGACAAAACGCTTTTTCTAAGTAGAGTAACATTCTGTAAAAAGCTGCAAAGCAACCCTTATTGTTTAGCCTGAAGAATCATCTTCCTTTTTTGATGTACTGATCAGTACCTTGGGATGGAGAAATCCTTTGGTTCTTGCTTGAGTACTGATGTGGTTGCCATCCTTCCTGTCTCTACCTGAAATGTTCTCTGATTCCATTCAAAATTAAGGCTTTGTTCTCCCTGCAACCACACTCGTCTGGAAACCGTATCTTATCTTGAAATTGTACTTTTACAGCACATCCTGTAGATTTTTTTTTTCTTTAAATATCTCCTATCTTTATAAACTAGCAAATTATGAGTTCTTCATTGCATCCATCTGGTAGCTAAATCAAAATGCTTTCGTTCCTTTCCAAGTTTTTGATGAAATAAATGTTGCTTGCCTAAACTGCTTTGTTACTATATGAGGAACACATTGTTTCTTCCAGATTAAACTAATCTCAAGCAATTTCTGCTCTTTGTATGAAAATGAACTGTGGAATTACTGCAATTATCTCAGTCAGTACAGGAAAGGTAAATAATATCCTATTGTCAGGTCCACCTTTCTGCCCAACTGTCTGCTACAATTTATTCAGGGATATTTCTCTCCACAGCAGGGTGCTTTTTTTGTTGTTTTGGTTTTGTTTGTTGTGTTTCCCCCCCAACAAGCATTTTAACCTTTATCATTTTTCCTAATTATGTTCAGGTTGCAATTAGGTAATTAGATACAGTGCAGCTGTTTAAAAAATAATTGAATTTACAGTTATTCTCTTATTTCTCTGCTGCTTTTAGAATGTTTTCACAATGTGTTCTCTATTAATATAGTGATACCCCATTTTACATGCAAGAAGCTGTGGTGGAACCATTATGAAATTAATTTGTTTGATCAAAATTCAGTCTAATTTCATAGACATCAAGACAACACAAGCTCTAGAAGACCAAGGGCTTGGCTAGAATCAGAGACATCCTAGAGGACAAACTGAACTGCAGGAGAGCAGAGGAAAGGGGGGAAAGGGGTTAAACATTGTGACAACTGCACTTAGATAATATTTTGATGAATGAAGCCATAAAGTTTCTTGTGAATAGAGAAACCAAGTTACTATTCTGCATGATAAAACTGGGGAGCAGAAAGGCCGATAATGGGATTCCAGCTTTTGGGCACCACCGTTTTTCCTAAGCCATTCAAGAGGATCCAGCTACCCTGTCAGCTTTCAGCACACCAACAGCCTCAAATCTCGTCTAATAGATCCCTTATCCGTGCAAGTGCCTTCTCACATGCACAGAGCACTCAGAGTGGTGCTAGCAGCTCATCTTTACTATTGCCATTTTGCCCGTGTGCCTCTGGGCCCGCACCAGGTACCAGTGACAGGAGCAGGAATCTTCTATGACCTTCTGGGCTCTTATCTACAGAGGACAGATAGAGGCAGACGCAAACCTGCAGAGCAGATTCAGAAAGGCAAGACCTCAGCAGATAACTTTACAGAGTTCCTGCAAAATCATACCTGTTTCTCGAAAGACTGGAGCTGTCATTGGTCAATCTCAATATTTCTAACAAGTGCTTAGATTTGCTGTTACAGCTGCGATACAGCTATCAAACTCCGGAAATAGAGCTCTAAACACCTTATTGCAATAGTATAAGTCCTTCTGCATTATCTTTCATATTTTAAACATTGTATTGTATGACATTCTATTGAAAAAAGACAGAAAAGATCAAGTATAAACCAGAATAAATCCTTTTTCATCTTCTCATGATTCTGCTGTTGCATTTTTTAAAACATAACCATTCTGCTTTCAATTGTCAATAAACAATATCATCACCAAAAATTAGAGGACTTGATTACAGTCATCAATTAATTAGATCATCTTGTGTGTTATACTGGTGAAAATATGCAATAACAATTACAATGATGATGTGAATCACATTTATTGATTTCTACCAAGATGCTGTGGATCTACATAGATTTAAATATAAGCACGAAATACAGTCATGTCCATTTGCGCACAGGTCTTATGAACTAAGTGTACTGGGAAATAATATTTCCAAAAGTTGTTTGAAAAGAGTCTGGATTTTATTGTATACTTTATCCTCATTCTAAATTCTTATAACAAATGGCTATGTATTAAAATAAGCATTAAAAAGCTATTTTGAGCATTTACACTATCTTATTATTACACTAACAGAGCATCTTACAGCCTTCATTGTATTTATTCTTAGAGGTCCTAATGGGGAAAAACTTTTATCCACCACTTCAGGGATGAAGGAATACATGGTCCCTACAGCACCATGCTGGGACACACCTCAGCTAAGGTTCCAGACACAGGCTAGCTGTTATCTGAGCACTTTGCTTTGATTCAGGCCATATGAGATGTTTATAATGCAGTCCTGAAATGACTACATTGCTCCGAAATATGAATTAGCTTATTTAGAGCTAGCCTGGACTTAGACCTAGAGAGTTCAGATAATTCAAGATAAGAGAAGAATTACACAGAAGAGGAATATCCCTCTGGTGTCCTAAGCTGACTTTTTTCTCCTCTGTTTGCATAAACAAAAAAAAAAATTAGATTTAATTTAGAAAATAATAAACACCTTACGTTCACCTTAAGTGCCAAATTATAACTAATGGAAAGTTTCCAAATAAAAACAACCCTGTCTTTTTCCAAAGCATCACAGGGCATTCAGCTGAACTGTCATGTTCTCATTCTCACATATGATTACTGCTCTGCCTGTTTCCTTTCTTCTCTGACCTGAGATTGCTAACTTGAATAAAGCATTGATGTGTATTTTAGAAAAGATAGTAAAGATTTTATAAGACTTAATACTTCAACTCAGTACAGTACCTAGTAACTAGGTATTTATTCATACTCTTTTGTTCTCAGGTAATGCTGAGAAGAAAAGCTTGGAGGGGATTCTTGTAAAAGCTCATCCAGAGTTTACAATGAGTTTCAACAAGCAAAGATGAATCTGTATTTACTCTGCTCTTGACACTTGTCCATTAGCATAAAGTAGGAATTGCCAGTAACCTAAATGTGAATAGACTATGAGACACATACCCAGCTTTGACTCTTCACTGTATGCAAGTCATCTACCCATTAGATAGGGACGTGACATCCTTCAACTAAGTTATACAAATGATTGAGTCATTCTGCCTGCACAAACCAGGGACATTGTTTAAACTTCACATAAAATATGCAACACTCTTCAGCTGCGGATCTTTTCATAGTTCCTTTGAAATAATGTGTCGTATTTAGTTCAAAAGAAAAAAAAATCCCAGGGGAAAAAAATCAGGATAAATAAAATATTTATTTGGCTTCCTACACAAGCTAAAGCAAACCTGAGCAAGAGGTGTTAGATGGCAGCAGGTGAAGGCTCAAAGAAAGAGGGAGGTTTGACAGTCAGAGCAGCTCTCTTTTCAAAGAGCGAGGCAGATGAGGGGAAAGAGAAGTTGAATAGAAAAAGATGGTGTACAAGAAGTGGTAAATGCATTAAACAGTACAAAATCCTGATCAAAACTAATGTGACAGCAGAAATCGTGATGCATTAAGACCAAGAAACACACACCACAAGAAAGCTGTATCTCAGAGAAGCTAGATCCAGTGGCTAGGAGAACACCTTAGAAGTCTGCTTCCAATATTAAACCTTGGAGGGCTGGAAACAAACTATGTCAGCACTGGTGAGCCCACAGCCTGTCAAAGGGGGGCCATGCCACCACACTGAGATGCATCTGTATTCCTGAGAGGGGGGTGTCAATCTGCCTGCGAACAGTGGACACCCCTGTGCTCCCTGACGCAGGGCTTTACACAAGGCATTTTTCCCTACATACATATGGTTTAATTAGAGTTCTGCAACAGCGCATGTGCCCACTCACAGATGTTAGGAAAAAAGTTACAGAATTTCCCCACAACTCCACAGATTTACATCACAATTCCTAAAATTTATATCAAGAACAAAGGGACAAACTATACTTCTTCTAGTACAGTCCATAGAAGAGTTTTATTAGAGGTGGCAGGAACTTGTTGGTATGTGTTTTGTTCAGAGTTTTTGCAGACTAAGTTTGACCTCAGCGGAGTGCCTCAGGCACTGAGACAATATGTGAAACATCAGAGAAACAGTGTCCAGCAAGATTATAGGAAGTGTTTCTGTTTTGACGTATACATTCATCTGTTCTCCATCAGAAAGATATTATTTAAGCACCATTGCCATATTTATCTCAGCACGACACAAGAAATAAAATGGCTGGAAAACCAATTGGTTGTGTTCTTTAGATCAAATAATTCTTTCAGTATCAACATCTGCTAGTTTGTTTATTAGTCAACATCACAGCCAGCAACAGTCCTTCGATCAGACACAAAATGTGACCAGCATTTCATCTGCTCCGGGTGAGATTCAACCACATACAAAAAAAAGCATTGTGACACTATGAAATGTTAAGTTCCATGTAAATCCCACTTTAAAGGTTTGGGTGCTTGCTATCTTTATGGTGGCTACTATATGGACACTTGCCAGGAGTTCGAGATTTAAATCGGATCTGGCTTCTTTCTGGGATTTTATTGTCATATTTCTTAACACAGTTCAGGTGATAATACTCTGCACATGCACGTAAACAAATGATACACACATCTGTGCAAAGATAACACAGGCCATGCTGCCTTGTTCTAAAGTGAGAAATATGCTCAGAAGTATTTGTACTACTACAACTTTGCATAGTTTCACCAGCGGTGATTAAGGATTTTTTCCAATGCAATCCGTTTTATAATCTAATCTCAGACACACACAGGTAAAAATAGCTCCCTTTGCAATAGAAAAACAAATAATCAACACATTAGTCATTTTAATCATAATTAGAGACTCCACAGATCAAATCTGTAAGGATCCCATCCAAATGAAGAGGTACAAAATATTACAGTCATCTAATTGCTCCTGCTCAAGAAAAAAGAAAAGCTAGAAAAAAAAAAATCTCCAAAACAGCCTGCCTCAATAATCCTGAGTCAGAGTTTACAGCAAAACACTGAGAGCAGCAAGCATGATTGTGGAACTTACATAGAGAAAACAACAGTATACACAAAAAGATGATTTATTGCAACTGCATCTTGAACAAGAAGTTATTTGCTGTTTAAATCTAACCCCCAAAGGATTGTGTTTTTATGTATCATGGTGTTTTGAAGCGCCATTCTCAATGCTTAGAAGTGGTTATATCTTTGTTACTCAAATTGAAAGTTTTGGTGCACAATAAACACTGAAACTGCTTGCACAAAGCAGAGAAACTCGAGTTTAACACTGACAAATAAAGGTTCCCAATGTTATACATATATATATACATGCTTCAGTTATTGCTTTCCATATTCTACCCCAGCGGTTTCCAAACTGACATTAGTAGCAAAACAAAGAAAAAAGTCTGAACTAAGCTCTTGTTGAAACTAATAGCTCAGGAGTGCTGCCATTAAAGAATGAAATGCTGCTTTTCTCACTAAAAATAAATGCTACATATAACAACAGTCATAATTAATATAAAATATTCAGTTATGTAAAAATAGCTAATTGTCTTAATTGTCTCTGCACCAATTATGGTTTCTGAATTTGTATCAATTAAGAGTACTTTTCACGCAGTAATTGCTGCTCTGGATCATTGCACTGTATATGTATAACAGACAAAAACTGTTTTGATACAAGACAAGTTTCATAGTCCAACTGCTTGCCCTTGCTCTCAGAATCAATTTCCTTTGTAAATAATCTGGGAAAAAAAAGTTTTGCTACGTGAAGATGGCAAAATTAACTATGTAAATTTTGTTCTGTGAAACTCTTATTTCAGCCTTTAGATTGGACATCTGTACCATTTTGTTCTTCCACAGTTTTAAGCTTCCGCAAATTTTTAAAATGTTACTGAAAAATCTAGAAGAACAAAAAGATGGGAAATACCCAGGGATACTATTAGTACACACAGAGCTGCATGAAGCCCAGAAAACTTTCTCCAACCATTCCTGGTTGAGTTCTGTGATTTTTGGACTGTACTCACCTTCATCTTACCAAATCATTCTGTGAAATTACCTATCCTAAGGAAATCAAGACAGGGAAATCGAAAGAACAACTAACGCTTTGTAATGGAGTTCAGGGAAAGGGAACAAGCGTGCTGGGCTTGGCAAGGAGCTGATTCTGTAGTCAGAAGAGCCAGAAGGGGTGCAATCTAGGATGTTTTCCCAATTGAAAAAGTCACACAGCCAATGAGGACAAATAAGCCTCCAAGCTGGGAGATTCATAAAGTAGAAAAAAATTATGTATCTCCATCACATCTGTGAAAATGAGATTAAAGACAGAAGTGAAAAGGGAGAGTCAGATTTTGAGGTGCAGTATATATATTTAGCTCTACTTAAGTCACCAGCCAGCTTATTCATTTTACATTATTGTATTCCTGTAACTGAAACTCACTAAATTTAGTGTAGGTTGGACACAAGACCTAAAACTTTTTACGTTACTGTAGTTTCCCTTGGGTACCCAAGCCCAGAAATCACAGCATTGAAAGCCGGTAGAAAAACACACCTGCTTGATTACAGATTCAAATATGTTGCTTTAGGCACTGTTATACACATGCTAAAGATGAAAACTAATTTACGCACAGCATCCAGGATTTCTTTGATATACAAGAGTGGAAACCATGTGTTGTATAAACAAAATGCAGACTAAAGAGACTTGCACCTGGGCTTTAGTCTTGTTTAGGGAAGAGTTAAGACTAAAGCACCTAAAAATTAAATATCCGTACCAATACAGCATTTAAATAAATCCAGTATCAAACCAATGTATGTGATCTCACTTCTTACACAAACTGTTTTTAAATGAATAAACAGAATAAGAGAATGAAAAATCCTCCATTATTCACTAAAGACTTTTAGTGCTTCATTAGTTTTGTTGCTATAATCCACTTCTGATTAGCCGGGTTGTTAAACAGCCATTGTCAAGTGGAGCTAAAGTGCTTGAATTTCTTTTCAAACTACAGCAGTGTCATTTGAATGTAGTTAGCAACCTCTCATCAGGTGTTAAGGCCATGCCTGCAGAGTATAAATTAACTGTGATTTCTTTAGCACTCCCTTTTTAAACCATGTTTTAGACATAACACAGTAAAAAAAAAAATATCTGGTAACAATTTAGGTTGCTTCACAAAGCCACCTGGTCAGGTCAGGAGGACAGTGCAGGCCCAGGTGGCTAACAGGAGAGTAAGAAACAAGAAAGTGGAGGGGAGGGAAAGCAACAAATACTGACCCAGCTGATGACCTGATGGAGCAAGCATTAATGAAGCATTTACATGCAAAGCTCCAGATCCCAAAATTTAAATTCCATGAGCCTCCTCAGGCTTAACTTCTCCTGGCGGGACAGAAACCTTCAGCAACCACAACAGAAACTGCTAATACTAGAAGCCAGCTCCGTTAACCTTGAAGAGGCATCAGCTCACAGTTTACCTTCTAATTTATTCTTCTTGAATGTCTCAACTACTCTGGAGTTCTTGCTCTCTCACCAAGAGCTGTGACTTTGAACAGCTAAAACCTCGCATTCTAGACATGTTCCTTTTGTCAAATAAGTCAGATTTTTGTAAAGTACTGAAAATTTGCAACTTAATCCTAAACCATGAGAACAAACAAATTCTTTCCTTGACTTCATTGAGGTTTTCCTTTATCGGGAAAGAGATACAGGAAGAGAGAGAGAGAAAATGTGGAATATATTTGGCTGATATTTCCAGCATCCAGCACACAAAACAGTCCAGGGAAGGTTTGGAAGACAAACCCCATCACTGAACTGCAGTTAGGTGAATTGCCAGGTCAAAGATGACAGGGGTTATGATGGGAAAGGGAGCTTAGCAGGTAACGTCTCTATTAGAAAGAGACTTCCAAGTTCGTAACTAGACTGTGCGTTAATCCTTAGGAAATGAGTTAAAGCCTATCTGTTCTGCTGTCTCTGAATAAGCTGGCACTGGAAGGAGTCAGCAGCAGCTGAACCAGACTCCAGGAATTAAACAAAGGGTCTGGGTTTATCCAGTCATTGCGCTTCAGCGTGGAAGATATTTTAAAAGCTTTGAAAGAGAGACCATCCTTTCATTTTATGTGTGTCCAACTATGAAAATTCAAAGGAACTGTTCCAGCCTGGTGCTGCAGGTGCTGTTGGAATACAAATAATTTTGGGATATTCAATTTATTTTTTAAAAAACTGTCAGTATGCTTTAAAGGGTAGATACAAAACTTCTGTACGTTGACATAAAGGCCATTCTCAATAACTTAACATTCTAATACCACAAGGTTAAAAATGGAACTTCTTTTTTTGAAAAAATGAAAAAAAAAATAGGCCAGTTTCATGTACACCATTCAAGCCAATGAAGAAATGCTCATCCTCCACAGAGGAACAGGATCAGCCACATGGTGATCCTAAAGGGGCAATTTTGGCAACTAAACTGATAATCTACCTGCTACACAAAGTACTCTTTTTTTTTTTTGCCATTGATCTTGGTATCATATTAACAACTGAACATTTAAAATCTTTGGGAAACTCCAAGAATCTTTGTAGTATTTTTCTTACAGATTTTTATAAAAGTTCACAAGGTAAGGTTTTCTATGGCTTTTGATCTATTTTTAACCACAGAAAGATCCTCCTCATCCTCCTCCATCTTTCACTTCAGACACAGGGCTTTAGGTGAGAATCTACCAAAGAATTTATGGAAAATTCCGTAGAGAAAATAAAAAAAAAGAAAAGTCTTCTCTAAAAAGAAAGAAATAGTAACCATCATTTCCTCAGCTGTAAGAGATCTGCAGAATTACGTGATCATGAACAGCCACCCACATAATGACCAAGTGTCTGCTCAACTAGTCTTTGGGGTATGAAATCATTACAAGTAGGCTCTTACTATAATCAAGTATAAAACCAGGCATAACTTTAGTATATTTAAAGTATGCAATTACTTATACTTTAAACTCTAAGCAGAAGTATTTTTAGTATTCAAGTGATTTTAAGAAATCAAAAGGAACTACTACTATGGGTGGGTGGTAAAAAAAAAAAAACAAACAAACTTTCCTAGGTTTTTTTTTTTTTTTTTCTTTAAATCGAGGCTGACATTCTGAACACACTATTAACAAGTAAGAAATCTATTTCAACTGTAAAGATGCTAATGGAAGTCTACAATTCCCTTTAATAATTTAAATTACATTCATATAATGTCAATTTAACTAGATTTTAATTGAAAGACTCCCGATCTGTTCATCCGGCTGCACTGTTTTCTACTTGTCTGTTTCAAAATCTGTCTCTATGAAGTCTCCAAAATGATTTCTGAAAGAAAAGTGACTGAGGACAATTCATCAAATTGCACCCACCTCTACAGGGCAGAGGCCACAGGATTTTCTAAGTTGAGCTTTCTGCCCCGTCTCTGAATTGGACAATACCTTAAGATGATGATTATTTAAGGGCTGAGTTTACAAGATGCAGTCATCAGTGTTAATATATGCAGTTACAAAAGACAGGTGATAGTATCAGCAAGTCTTTGGGTAGAACAATTACTTTAGGAGCGGCACCCTGGAATCTATTACACAAAAAGTCTCACAATTAGGCTTGCAGATATATAACACTAGCTTTGATATAAAAGGAAAAATTTAAACTGAAAACTCATACATTACCTCTACTATTTTTCAGCTTTTTCAGTGGAGGCTTCATTTTGGAACCAGAACTGACAAACAAAAGCAGTATGAACCATTTCATGACTGAGAGACGTACTACAAACATTGCAGGCTTTTATTCTTCTAATATTATTTCTTTAACTACCTCTACAGAAAATGCACGTGTGCTTAAAAGACGCTACTGGTGAGAAAAAAAGGTAGACGGAAGCTTTGTATATATGAAGAAAACACAGTAAGTGGTTGATTCAGTGGGGAGGAATGTTTTAATTCTTAATTTAGAGTAAATGAATGAACAGATAACAGAAAAAACTAGGGGCAAGTTTACACTGTCTTTCACAGTTTCTTGGACAACATAATTTATTTATTTTTTGTTTTTTAACCAATCTGTAGATCTGTCTATCCTAGAGTACAGGTTAGATAAGCACATTGTTTGAGCAAGGGCTAGCATGTATTTATGAGGCAAAAGCGATGTGCTAGCAAAATGTGTGACTGGGAAAAACAAGCACATAGTTTCACGTTGTGTTAAGACATCATAGGTAACATTCTGTATCATTTATCACACACAATGGCACACCTGATCAGAGCACAACCTGTACATCTTCAAGCTTGGCTGATTTCAATACAGTCTTGCTAGAAAGAAAAAATGAAAGATTTTCATTTTCTTATTGAACATTTCTCCAGAACTTTCATATACATATGCTCAAGGCAGTGTCAATTAAACACTTCATATATAAACCTGCCAGTTATTCTGTCTTGCAACAGAAGTTTATTTATGGAACGCTTTGATTTCATAATGTGTTCAAATTGCATGGGACATGCTTTCAGAATCACTTGTGCGTAATCTAAAGCTTTAGAAATGAAAATATTGCTGCATCGTGTTTTACTTAATACTGAAAATCCCATGATCCCATTTTCACTGTCACCATAGCAGGATAAAAGAATCCTTATTGTGAAACATTCTTTCCTGAGGAACCCATTAAAGTGCAAGACTCAGTATTTCATCAAACAAGTTCTGCATTCATCTCCCCAGAGTGGATCACAACTTCTCTATGTCTCTGAGTTTCAGGAAACAGTATTTGCAGGGAAAATATTCATAAAGGCTCTTTTTAGCATTCCCTGACTAATGGGAACATTAAGACTGAGGGAGGATCAATGTTATTTGAGTACAGTTTACTAATTGGAGATGAGAAACAAGAATGAACAAAGGGAGGCAGAGTATTGCTGAAGATTCAGAGTAGATTTAGGCTGTTGTTAGAATATTGGCTAGTTTAGAATGAGTTTGGAAAATTAGTCTAAGGAATCAAAGCAAACATTTAACTGAAAAAATCTGAACCTATTTACAGTGTTGTATACGATATACTTTTCTGAATATGTACACTCAAGGCAAGCTTCAAAATCAGGTGCCTAACTAAAGGTAGATGGTAACTGACCATATTAAGATACTGAGTGCAGTGTTAGATATCTCCACGTTTCAAACTAGGATTCTCAACATTATATTAAGAGGGACTACTAGTTCTTGAAAATTTAGTTGAAATTCACGGAGTTGGGGAACAGGATGAGAAGAGGACCAATATGCAAAATCTTTCAACTTTAACATCTCTAAAGCATTTATATGGTAGGCAGACAGGGAAGGTTACACACAGAAAGTGATGGTGCTCCAGCAGTTGCCTGTGTGTCCATCAGTTTGGCCACACTTACTGAGCACAAATTTCAAATCCATCCTAGATTCAAAGCTTTGATTTTACTTTGAATTTTACTTTGCAGTTGGGGCAGGTCTATTAGATCCATATTAGGGGTATCTAAGAATGTGAAGCTCTAAAAATACAGTTTCAACTGCTTGCAAAGTCTGCTAAAAATGCATTAAATCCTAAAAAAATTCTGAAGAATAGATAAAATAACATGCTAGGATTTACTGGTTTCCTTGGGAGGTATAAAAAAAAAAAAAGATGTTTATTGAACTCATGTGAATAAACATGGAGATTTAAAATAAAAAAGGCAACTTTTTTACATCAGTGCAACTTATTGAAGCCTACTTAGTGGTCTGCGCTGGAAGCACAAACCAGCAAACTACAGTAAATACCTCTAACAAGATTTGCAGGGATGTGTGATTATCTATTCATGTCCATGGAACCTACTTTAGGTGTACAGAGATTAATCCATTCACTTCACTTTGACCACTTAAGAGAGAGGCATATAATAAAAAGGGAAGACACTCTATAGTCAATAGAGAGAGGAAAAAACATTTATGGAGGGTGATTTGTCCAGGTTCTTTTAGGTTCTTTCACACCTGTCCATATACCAAAGAACTGACAACTAGTGTAAGGAAGACAGCCAACTTGCAAGAATATGAAGTTTCCTTCATATCACTCCAGAATCTGTCTATGGGAAGACTATATCTGGGATGCAGAAAACTTGGATAATAGTTTACTGTCCTTAAAAACAAATGTTACAGCATTGTAGATTGTGGACACATTTAACTGTCTAAGAGTAAGAAATTATACTTTTTCCATTAAACTGCATTTCTGAACAAAATACAAACTACTAGTAACCGAGTCTCCAATTTCTTTTACGCCCTGCTTTCCCATCAGCCAGCATCCAGACAAAACGCTTACTGCCAGGACAGCATAGACACCACTCTTAATTCTGGCAAAAGAAAAAAAAAATAGACTTCAGTAATCCGACAGAAGTTATATTCCTCAAGGTCTCCAGTGTTTGCATATTCATGTTGATTACTGGCAACTCCAACCAAACAATAGATCATCTCTAGTTCGAGCAGAGAAAGTGTCCAAATTTTTCCACTTTCAGACAGGGAATTCTTCACTAGAAGAAACCTGCTACGGTTGCATAGTTGAAACTAGGATCCTCTATTCACCCACCATTATGTTTCAATTGTCCCATCACATCCCTTCTTAACAGCACGAGTTGAAACTTCATTTTTTTTTTACTTGCAACCTACCTATGCTTCAGAATATTTGTGCCCATCAGCTAACTGATTACACCTATGATCAAAGCAGCAAGAAGCACAAGTAATATATATTCGTGGCCAATTAAACAACAGATGCCAAGATGGTGGCACAAAAACTAATTTTAAAAGTTGCAAGGCATTTGTTACAGGAACACTTGTAACCTAGTTAATGAAATATACATTAACTCAGAAAATATAAACTTTTCACTAAAAGCAGAAAAAGATAATAACCAGAACTCCAAAGATTTACTGTTCAACTAAGGAGCCAATGTAGTTTTAGCTTAACAGTTTCTTTTTGTATTTCTGTTGTCTGATGAAAACAGTTATGGATAGAACAAATGTTTCAACTAAACCTTTTAACATTAAAATAGAGGAAGGTGGTCACCACTTCAGAAGTCCTGCTTCTTTTTCCAGTACCACTGATATATGTCTTAAAACATACTGATTATGTTAAATACACAAACCAAACTTCACCCACACAGGTCAAGGCAGTCAAAAGCATCCTGCCTAGAAAATGGATAAAAATTGCCTGGAAGATATTCCCCAGCAGCACATTTAATGCACTCCAACCCCTGATGGATGTCCAGGGCTAGTCTAAAGTAAGCTCTCCAATATGTTTTTGGTCATGTCCCCAGCACTCACAGCCTCACTCCCCTTTGGGGTATAGATGTGATTTGGTTCTACTACTGTGCACTGCTGACTAATGTAGACATACCTCTGATGTTTGGATCAAGACCCCAAACGCAAGGCTGTTGCTTTTTTTTTTTTGGAACATCTGTCTATTCACTGCGTATTATGTTTTAGAGAGTAAAGGAAAATAATTCACATTGCTATTATGAGAACGTGACAAATGCATCAAGTTTGGTTCATGAAATTCTCATTTCATTCATTCTTTATCCATTTACAAGAACATGGCTTTTCAGGACAAACCCATTTACACAGCTTTAACACCACACCAGCTATGATCACATGCATTATTTACTACCTCTTATATTTTACTAATGCAACTTTTTTTAAAAGATCATACAAGCTTCGCACATTACATTTGTGCCTGTGGAGTTTGAAACATACTGCAAAAATATCGTGATTAGCAGTACATATGTAAGATCAAAATTGTGCATGCACAAACAGAATGCTGTGATTGAGAAACCTTTTGGTGTTTATTTACTTACTAGACAGATATAAAAGATATAAGTTGAGCCAGACTATTGAATTGTGAAATTCTATAGAAAAAAGCTTGATAAAAATATACAAAAGCAGAGGAAAGTTTAATCAGCGCTCTCATAGAGAAGATTTTTTTTTCCTGAGGATGTTAGTAACATGCAGCACAAACACTCTGTGTTCAAAGCATACATGCTCAGACTGTATAAACACCATAAATCAAAATACTTCAATTGTCAGTGATTTTTCCCGATAGGGTGGTAAAGATGAGGTGAACAGTCACTAATCTAAGAGTTTGAAACCAATAATACAAAAACTTTCCTACATATACTTTATTGCAAATCAAATGTTATTGCTTTTAGCAGAGTATCTATAGTGTGCTTTTTGTCCTCCCAAACTACATAACATCTAAAATTTAACCTGTTTCAGATTATAACCAGCATAAAAGAATACTGAAAAATCTTTGGTTTGGCTATGAGCGTATATCACAAGCTGAATGAAAGGAGTTCTAGAGAACGTTAGGTGATAATCAAGTTTTCAAATGAGATTTAAAATCCTCATATATAATTCCATTTCTGTGATCCAAGCCTCTACAGAATTTTATAGGGCTCAAGAATGTTTCTCTCAGAACCCATTTAGTTGGTAGAAGAGCTTGTTGGGTTCATTTCAACTACATGCTATGGCTCTGAGCACCGAAGTGTCATAAGAACACAATTGCTGAAGTCAGAGGTAATAGCACCAACAGATGATCTGTCCTGCTACTTGAGAAATGCAACTTGACATCTCCCACAAACCTAAACCCAAAATAACTGCAACAGGGGCATCCTACTATCAGCATATGTGTGTTCCTAATGCTTACTACACTAAGACACATTTACTGCAAAATCAAAGTTTCCTCATGGGGACTGTAAATTAGTCTTATTATTTCCACATGAGCAAAGGCTGTTTTCTTTTTTAAATGGGTAAAAGATCATCTGCTAGTGCAAGCTGAATAACTAGGGACCTGATTTCTATGTGGAAAGCCAAAAAAAAAAAGCTTCACTTTCCCCACCAGCTTCTCCTTTTTGGAGAGGGCAAGGTCCAGC
Source organism: Limnodromus scolopaceus (assembly GCA_028565335.1). NCBI lineage: Eukaryota > Metazoa > Chordata > Aves > Charadriiformes > Scolopacidae > Limnodromus > Limnodromus scolopaceus. The sequence goes on from JAOXNO010000005.1 coordinate 7,107,458, forward strand.
ATGGCACTTCTCTGCTTTGGCTCCTCTGTCACTTAGAGAAGGAAGCTATCATCAACACATTCCAAGAACCACCTTGATTGCTTATGCCCTGCTGTATAATTCTTGCAAGGAGAGTTGGGTGCTGGTCCATGAAGCCTCTTGGGGCAGGCTAGGTGACCATGCAGGTTTAGAAGCACTGGGGAGGAGGAGAGGGCCCTGCCTCCCATGTGTCAGCTGCTCAGCTGGTGTCACCAAGTCCAACATCACAAATTACAGGGGATCTATGCACTGCTTGAGGACACTGTTCTGGTGTTTCAGCACTAAAGCTGTATTCAACCCCAGATGTTAATGATTTTTAAAGAAACACCATTTATTTGAGCTGTCTGTAGCCTGAAACGTTCCTGCTGCTGCCTTGATGTGTTTTCACTATAGAGAGATTTTGCTAAGCCAATTGCAGTCTGTTATACATTCATATACCAGCCTATACATCACAGGTAACAGCAAAGTTATAGATGTAGTTTGGAGTGAATAGGTACCTGGTGCCACTGTCTGGCAAGAGTTACCATAAAATGCTCACCGAGCGATCTAAAAATATTAATTCATATTGAGGGCTTACTCCAGACTTTTCAGCTTTCTGCAGTCACGGAGGTTGACCACATGATGCTTTTAAACTCTGGAAGGGACAGTATGCTTGAGCACCAGGTCACACTAGTGACAACAGGCATTGAGGTTACAGGACTGACATAGCCAAAAGGATGGGGGTGAAAGTTGACAGCTGGGGAACATCTCATACTGAGCAGAAGGGAATCAGCAGCCCATTGCTTGTGTCCCATTAGCCTTTCTAAACTTGTTTGCCCAGCATGTTGCTCTCCAGATAGTGTGCCTACATCACACCTGGGACATGACTCATTCTTTACATGCTCCTGCCACCTCCCCCAGCGTAATGAGGGATTACCAAACCAGGATTTTGCTGAACTGAATGAAGTCAAAGCCTCTTAAACTGAAAGAGAAAGAAATACACAAGTCTGTAACTCTTTCCCTTTCCTGTTTTTTTTGTGTTCCTTTTCAAAATACAGACATTTTTCTGACAGGATAGTTGCAGGTACAAGCGTTACCTCAGTGCCTGAGGCTAATATTGCATTTCTGATGAACTATGATCAGGCATTCAGTGCCCTTCATCCAGGCTAACAGTGTAATTTTCATCCAGCAGTAAAGTTTTATCTGCATTGTGCAGGACTCTAAACACTGTCTCTTCATAACTGACCATTTACCCTGAAATTACTTCTCTTAACAATCTCCAAGGGTCTGTCAAGGGACTTATAAACCACAATAAACACACAACTTCTGTCTATGCAAGCTGGGCAAGTACAAATTTCACCATTGCACATTTGAGTCTGTTACTTTTGCCCCAACGACCTCAGAAAGCAGAACAGCTCAAATGCCTTTTTATTTTTAAAGAGTATAATGGAAAAAACCAAAACCATCTACTCTCCTCGATGGAGGGATGTTTTAAACCTCTTTATTCCCACTACAGATTAACTCTTTCACTTGCTGCATACACTACCTTCACTGGTTGCTCCCACCCATAGAGCTCAATAAGGGGAAAGCAACAATAAAAAACAAAAAATACTACAACAAAAAGCTATAGCAATGCAAAGGCAAGACGTGACCTATGTATTTTCAGAAAGAGGTACCCCTTAAAAGTTCATCATGCTTCCTCCATCGCTATCTCATTTTTATTACTTCTGCCTTTCAGTCTTCTGTGTCCCTGACTGTTCACTAATCACCCCTCTTACCTGCTGCTCTCTCCAAACAGGACTTGGAAGGGCAGTCCCACTCTGCTAAGACAGTATTCTCTTTACAAGCTGTCACGGCCCTCACCCACCCCTTGGTGACTAAGGTATTTGCTCCTCTTATACTGACTCTTGTGATTTCCTTCCCCAACAAGAAACACAGGAATTCACTTCCCCGCCTGTGATGCTACATCACCGACATGGCTTTTCTGTCGTCTCGCTCCCTATCCCAGCCGCATGGCTTCTCCTAAACATTAACTGTACTCCACTGAGACCTCTTGCCCCTCTTCCAGTCTGACATAATTTCTGGCATCTTTCTGTTTCCTAGAGTTCTTTTCTTGCATTTTCACTGCATCCTTTTGTCACACTCTCCATTGCCAATCAACTTCTTTCCTCCCATGCTTTTCTTTCAGGAATCCCCCGCTCTCCACCCCAACTTTGATGTTCCTGTTCCCCAATCTCCCATTCCTGCTCCACTCTTCTTGCTGTCGGCTGCCCTTTCACGTCTCATTCTAAAAAAGCACTGTGGGAAGTTAGTTCACTCAGCTCCCACTGTTAGCCAAAAAAAAACCCCAAAACCGCAGGCAATATGTTAAGGAATGTAAATTCTTCTGCCTGGCAGAGAGCACTATCCTTCCTCTTACTTCATGCCGTGCTCAGCTGGATGCCAGTGCTTTAGAAGAGGAATGCAGTCCCATTAGAGGAATTTTAGTAGTGTGGCCTGTAGCCATTTACAGATACATCTAATATTAACAGAGATTTTCCCATAGACATGAATTGCCAGTATTGCAGTATTGTCTATTCATGTAGATGTATGGGAGCCCCGAGCTGACTTTTTTCTTCTTGTTTGTTTTTATTAGCTGTAGAATTAATCCTCAGCAGGCTTAATATCTGCCACTATAAATCCTCCAAAGATTTCAGATGGGTAAAATGTAATTTACTTGATCACTTATACGGCTTTGATTAGTAAAACACAAGCAGTTTTGATCAGCAGCACTGCATCCTAATCACACAATTGTCCTGCTGAGCAATTTCTTGTAGTTACTAGTAAGACACATGGGTGAGGTATGGGTGGAGCAATGGGAAATGTAATAAGTAGTAACAGATATTACATATTTCTTCAGTTTGAATAAAGTGCCACTGAGATTAGGATGCGCTTTCCCTGCTCAGATAATCATAAGCACTAACGTTCACTCTGCAACATCTTGCTTAAATTTTTTGAGTCACCTAAATTGCAGTATACATTGTTCTTCACAAAGGATATAAACTTTTCAATTATTTCAACTGTCAGAACAGACTGCAAGGAACTTGCATCTTCTATTCACATTTCATTGGAGCATACAAATGCAGCTTGTTTTCTCTCAGTGTTTTGTTTTTGCAGAAAGCATTTGACAGCTGAACAAAGAAGTCACCATCATATCTTGAGCTAAGACAATGACAACAGAATTATGACAGGCTCCTTCATCTACCATTACTTTTGCTGAGCCAAGAAACTTATTTTTTTCAGCAAGTTTCTGTTTACTTTTTTCTTGGGATAAATTCAAATAAACACATGCAAAATGAACATGAGAACATGGAGAGCTATTTTAATTAAACAAAGGGAAAAACCTTAGACAAGGTCACCTTGAATATATGAGTCAAAAAAATAATTTATTTTGTGCATTAATTTCACAATGCATTTGAAGTAGATGGTCTGCATGCATTTCAAGTAGTTGTTCAAATCCTTCTATTTTCAGACAAAGCAATGTTATTAAGCTTGCTCTGTTTCTCAGGATCTTTATGAATGCCACGAGATCCACGATTTTGTTTGTTTTTCAATTATGATCTTTATGACGCCAGAATGATGTAATTAATCCTGATCTTTGGCAACCTGAATGCAACAGAGGCATCATAGAAATGATTCCCAGAGCCTTTTTCTATGGCTCAAAGGCAATGTCATAATGTGGGAGTTCCAGCTCTGAGATAACCTGACTTTACCAATAAAATTTCCAGGAGCCTTTCAGTAACCACAGGTTGAATCCTCAAATTGCTCTAGCCCTGAATTGTTTTTGCTACTCAGCAAAGCTCCTTTCCAAAGCCACACAAAGGAGCTCTAGGGAATGCTTTCTAGGAATCACTGCTTTGCTCAAGTATTTCAAGTCACTTGACCTTCAGCGTTACAGCTGCACCTGGGGTGAGCTAGAGCATTTCCAGGAAATGCAATGCTTACTCAGCCATGCTGCCTGCAGCCAGTAAAACATTTATTTGCTTAATAGCTAACACTCTCAGTGGCAATAATTATGCTGCCAAGATTACATTCTGTTGTTAAATTGTGTATTGGCTTAATTAAAAAGATATATTCTATTTCGAGATCTTCTTCAAGTTGCTCTTTAAGTAAAAGCCAGACTAAAATAACTCCCCTGCCAAGGTACCGGCAGTTTCACAAAGAAGGGGCTGTTTTGCTCTGCTGTGGTGAATGCAGTTTTACACTATGGTGTCACCAGAAAGACACACAGATTCAGTAATACTGAAGGCAGAAGGATAGCAGAACTTAAGAAATATCTTCTATTAAATGTTCAGAAATACTATTAACAGAAACCATGAATCACAGAAAAATAAGGCTAGAGGAATAAGTAATAAGACAAATATCTACACAGAGAACCCCTGCTTTTTCATGTTATGGCTGGTCACAATTTCCTCAGTAACATTCCTTTCAAAGCAACTTATCATGGAGCAACAACTGAAAGTGTTATTGATGCTTCTTTTTCAAGAACAGGTTGTGAATATTCAAATCTTTTTTCTTTTGGACTAGTCATATTCTGCTTCTCTGACCTTTCATCTGAACAAACATCAAATTGGAAATGTTTCTAAAGTAAAACTTTTTATACTACAGACAGTTAAAAATTATCTTTTAAATTATATTGTTGAAGTGTATATTCTGAAAACAGTGATATGTGAGAAGAACAATCATGGCAAAAACATATAGTGCCAAAATAAAATAGTTTAGAGGCTGTTTGAGAAAAATCAAACCTCAAATCTATAACTTGAAACCATACAGAAAAGTACTGATCATCCAATTGATTAACATCAGAAAAAATATGGGCACTCACACACTGGGTCAATATTACACAGAAACAGCAAATAAAAAAAAAAAAATTAAGCAGTATCTCCCCATTGCCTGTTTCTTACTCACGCCTTGTGGACATAAAATCTTTTCCTATCAGTAGAGATAGGAAAAGTACATGGGATTGAAAGAAATTCCACTAATCCTTTTTAGGCAAACAGGCAACTTTGAACATCCTGATAACATGGCATCATAGACACATGGAGTGGTTTTATCTCTTACAGGAGAACCAAAAAACTCCAGCCGAAGCCTATCCCTGAACTGAGTTCAGCCACAAGTAAAACTTCTGATTTTAGACTCAGAGGATTGGGTTTCAATGTCAACAAAAGAGGACTTGTCTCAGGAAGTCATGTTACAGTCACATCCAATAGTTTTGGTCAAATTGTACTTATTTGAGAGGAAGAAAAAACAACTCCAGGTATTTTTTCCTCCCATGCAGTACAGAGATAAAGTTTTTAAAGAGAATAAAGGTTTTTTTGATAAAACTAATTTCTTAAAAATTTAATTGGATGTGTAGGGAAGTTCTTAGCTAACTGTAAAAAAGATTGTCCCTGAATTCTATAGCAAAAAAAATTATTATGGTTCGATAAAAATCTAGCAAATATGAAGAGACCTTAGTTAAAAGTCTGCCAATATCTTTCAAAATACATTAAACTATGTTGGTGAAGAATCAATAACTGTTATTTCTCTTGCTTTCAGTTTATGGATGTTTAAAGATCCTGTCACAATTATGACACCCTAAAGCAACAACTTTTAATAAAGCAAACATTTCCCTAGCAGGGTTTGAAGTATGCTCTCTTGGTACTTAAACATGTTAGGGACTGTTTATTTATCATTTCTAAGAATTCTTTTGATATTGAGTAATTGCCACTTTATGATATTACCCTTGAAGTAGCAGGAAAATCTGGAGGAGAAAGGGGGAAGGCTGATAACAGGGGTGTTGATAACCGTTCTTTCTTACATTTTCTAGTGTCCAATGCATTAAACCAAGTGTGACTGGAAACCCAAATGACTCAAAAAGTGGATATAAGCATATCATGCTCCTCAGGCATGGATGGATGAGCAGGAAGGCACAGATCTGCCCCAGAAGACCAAGGGGAATACAGAGAATGATGGATATTCCTTGTTTCAATGCAAATGCCTTCACTGGGTTCAGCTCCCCCATCGCTTTAGGAGACTGAGAAATACAGTTGTTTCTGTGACTACTGTGTATACACGTGTTTGGTGTTATGGAGCAAAAAAACTGGCCAGAGCTCAACAGCACACAGATTGGTGTCCTGTAATCAAGTGATATCTTTGCTTGTATGAAAGGCAAGGGGAACAGAAAGAGTCTGCAAACGCTATGGTGAGAAGAAAAAAGAAAATAAAATCCAGTATAGCTTTTAGTTTAAACCTATTGAGTCCTGATCAAGGAAACAAACACTTGCCATCATTTGCTGTCCCACTTAACATGGGAGACGTCTGTTCTAAGTATGCAGAAATGGCAGGGGAAAAAAAATTGCCGTTTAACAATTTCAGCTCTCTCTATCCATCATTTCATTCATCTGTCATATAGAATTTCTCATTATCATTCTACCTAGCTCACATGCTGTAGCTCCACTTATGCAAAGAGTTTATCGTTTACCAAGTTTCAGCCCAAAAACCATTAGTGTAGATGAAGGAAATAACATTTCCATACAGAAACAATAAGCCTTTACTTGTAATACTCATGAAGGAAAATTCACTTTGGCAAGCTACTGCTTGAACTTTACGAGCATCTTAAAGTATCTTGTAATCAAGCCTACAGAGCGCTGTCTGGCTATTAACATGCTTCTGAAGAATAGTTTGTTGTTATTTTATTTCAAAGCCTTATTTCAGGCTTGACGATAACTAAGACTATCAGGATATGTCCATTACAGCTCTTTGAAATCCACTCTTGAGCAGCTTCAGAAAGTTGTTCAGCATTTCACGGCAGCATTTTTTCTTTAATTTCGGCACAAAACAAAGTCTTGCTGCATCTTCCCCACCCACCGCATGCATTCCTATATCACAGTGATGTTAGTTATGAACCACAAACTACACTGCCATTCAGGAAATCTCTTTATGATGCCAAGTCACTACATGCAGCAAAGACTACCATTAAATAGCACAGTTAAATAATAAACGTGTAACTTTTGACCAGTTCCCCCTTATTTCTATTAGGTGCCACCCTGTACTTGCTTAACTCCCCTCTAATCATGCTGGCACTAAAAAGGAGGAAATCTGCTGCATCTTATCCTCCTGTAAGGTAAGTGATTTCCTCAAGGCAATAAACTCCCAAGCAACTGGGAGAGACTGATCTGAGCTTATAGTGACTGTGAAAGACCAGCTCAGGAGCACAGAACAAGAGAGCTGACTGACTGACTCAGTGAGTCCTTGCATTGCAACAAGGATTTTCTCTTGCTACATCTTTAGAAAACAGTTGCTCTTTACACATCTGAGGAGAGATCCTGTCTGCACAACCATGCACACCAAGAAACAACAGACAAGCTTTAATTTTGCTCAGTCTGACATGCCTGAAAGGAAGGATTGCATTAGATTCATGTTCTTTGAATCAGACTCAATTTGATTTCCACCAGAATGTCAACAAAGTTCTACTTTTAAACATTTCATTAGAACAGCTAACGTCAAAAGTTTATAGCTCCTGCGTATGTAAAACACTTTGGGATGCCATTTTTTTGAAAGACAATCTATAGATGGGGATAAGTTCTTTCTATTTCATATTTTCCAGGAAGGCAATATCATTCCAGAGGGAGGATTGCTTTGGAGGCTAATTATGCATTCCTACTGCAGGTTTAATAACAGCAGCATTTCAGAATACAGCAGCAGAGACAAGCACAGCTAGGATGAAGGGTCTGTCAGTGTTTTACGATAAAACATTATCTGCACAGAGTTACAGCATGGTCTGGGCAAAGCACTGTGATGTGAAAGAAGACAAGCCAGAGCTGGGAGAAAAATCATTTGACAGATATTAAAAGAAGTAACCCTATTTATCTGAACATCTTTCAAAGGAGACTGGGATACAAAAAGCACTGCTTTACATTTGTTTTGCTGCTTTACTTGAGAAATGGATACTTTAATTCTGCATGGAATTTGTGTACTTCAATGATCTAGTCTCTTGTTATATGATTAAATTTTATGTCCAGCCAGAATCACAAATTGTAGAAGAAACTCATTTGAGCACATTAAAAAAAAGTCCAGGAGAAAGGACTCATTCTGTAATTAAGGCACAGGGTGTGGACTTCTGATCTAGGCTGAACTGAAAGCCTAAACGGTTTAGTTGGTCCTTACAAACAGGAGAAAATATCTCCTAACCCCAAGGAAAACCAAAAAAATCCTGGAGCTGAGCAGTAGTGCCATAAGAGGCAGAAACCAGCTCCTTTATTTCTCTCTACCTTGAAAAGCCCATTTCTGGTAAGAAGCTTGCGTGTTTGCTACAGAGGATACTAGGTCCAAGTTGAAACTACACAGCTACTTCACTCATTTTAAACACAAATATTCAGAAATATAATAAACTGAAGCTTCCAAATACTTCAGCTGTTAAAGAATAATTGCTCCCTGGAAGCTTAAAACCTACCTTGCTTACACATTGCAGGAGTCAGAATTAGCAATTTGATGCTTCAGCAAGTTGACCACAAAAGCTTTTGATTTTTCAGTGCTCCCCCCTCCAAAAAAAACCCCTTATCTTAAAACGTTTTCTAGAGTTTAAAAAGAAACGCACCAGTTTCCTCTCAAAAGCAAAACATTCACTTTATTCCACTATGCAGAGAGAAGAAAAGTTCAGAAAACTCCTGTGGGTCAAATGTCAGCTCTCTTTGGCTTTTCTTCTCTTGCTTTAAGTTCTCCAAACAGTGATCAATATTTGCTGTAAAACCCAGTCCAGAGTAGGTGAGTTACAGATGGAGTTTCATTAATTGAATCCCTCTGTGTCCCTTCCTGCTTATTTGTTCAGATCAAATCTTTGAGGTTAGCTCAGCCTGAAGTTTTGTGCATGTTTGTTTTAAGGATCACATAACTTTGTGTTCTCCACAGCAATAAGAATGACATTCCTAATTAGCACAGCAAGTAATCACATCAAGTTAGAAGATGACTCTTCCTCATCTGTTTACAGCTGATCTTTGACAGCCCAGCGTGAACAGTGGCATAGATGATCAGGAACCCTTCAAGGTTCAGAGGGGAAAAAGCTTGGGACAGTGCACTTGATCAATGTCACTGCAAGTGTCAAAGAGATGGTCATTATTGCGCTGTAGATTTATTGCTTAGGTCAAAGCAAATTACTTTCTCTCTTCTCAAGCTTTTTCCAGGCTATGTTTTTAATCTCTACTCGTCTCTCATTCTACTGCCCTCTCTGCTATTTTGCAGTTTGATTGTGGGCTCACACAGAGGACAAGGGAGTCTCTTTGGTCAATGGAAAGCCTGACATTTTGGCAAAACATCTCTTAGAAATCAGGATGAAGGTGTTTTCCATTCTATGAAATTATTCTGCATTCTCCATGGGCAGACAAACTCATACCTAAAAATAAAGGGAAGAGCCATTTGTTTTGCTTGCACTGGTTCAGCAGCACAGATGTGATTATTTTCAAGTGATAAAGCCTGTCTCTGACACAGCAGCTTTTTATTTATTTATTTAAGGGCAGTACTGCATTGCCCAGAAAAAAAACATCCAATAAAAATGCAAGACAAGGATTTTTATAAGGCATTTGTACCAAAATATGACTAAAACATACACTTCCAAGGCACATCTTCAAGTGCTTCACAGGAAAAGACTGCCCACAGTTAATGCATTAAACCCCAGTCATCTCTTTGCAAAAGCCCACTGCCACTACTGCACTGCAAAATCCAGGCAGAAGAAAAAAGTCTTTCTTGTTTTCACGTTCAAAGAAACAACCTTCCCACCACCCCTCTTTACTTTTATTCATGAAGAAATCTGGAGAGTATTACAATAGGAAAAGAGAGAGAGCCTTTCAAAACAAAGATATGTTTTGCTAAACCTGAGGGAGCAGAATACATAAAACACATGTTTGAGTGCAGTTTTCGTATTATTCCTTTTGTGAATTTTCTACAATTATTCAAATGAATAAATCCTATTACCTGTCAGAGGGCAGACTTTTTCCCCATCAACACCTGGGAACACTCAGCAGACAGTTCTGCCTATAAATCTCCAACTTAACCTGCACCACCACTACTGACAGGTTCCAGCTTCTCTTCTACAGAAGAGATTGTACAAAATCTCTATTGAATTTCATGGGAGAGACAAAGACCTATTAGGAAAAAAAAGGTGAAACATCAAAACTAAGTGTCAGTTTAAGGAATAGATTAAAGGATAGCAGGGAAGTGCTTAAAGGCATACAGCCTCTACTTCGAAACACTAACAATAACAGCACCAGTCAGGCTTTCAAAAATCATGGGAACTGGAATAGCATACCTGCATTTCTGACCTTGCCCATGATGCACTGTAAATATAACATCAGAAATTTTTCACCTTGTAAGACAGTCTTCATGTCAGAAAGACAATATAAAATGCAAAGAAACCTCATAAAAACATTGAATCCTGTAACCGTCACCATGAGAACAACAAAATTAACCCAGATTTTAGTGAGTTTTTCTACTAAGTTATGATAAACATCACAATCTTTCAGGTGTTTTTCAAGAATTTTGATGTTTACAGCTTGTTTTCATTCACAGTTTATGGAGATACTGTGACCATAGAAGAACTCTAAAAAATAACCTTTCAAAACCACTACAAGGTCCTTTATCCAAAGAGCAACTTTTACGTAAGAAATGTGAAATTTCTATGTATTCACTCAAGTTGAGCAGTAACAGAAAACCAAGATGATGATAGACAATAAACTCATACGGGCAAGACAAATGCTCTATTAACTCACAGTTCCTTTTGTAGGCTTATAACACAGAAGTAGATTTTATAAATACAGTATTCACACTGAAAGGAGAAGGGATTTCATCTTCATAACAAAGGCAAAGTACTTGTATCACCCACCTGTATCTTTCTTAGGGTGTTATCTCTCTAATCAGCATATGTGGGGAAATGTGTAGAGCACAACACCTAACCTACGTGCACAGTCAGTCCTTCATGTGCACAACTCTGCCTCACCTCTGACTTCAGAGCAGCCTGTTCAGTGGGATAAGGTAAGTGCCTCCAGTTGTACACTATGGATATCACCGTTTCCCAGTCTTAGACTAGACACAGAGGCAGGATCAAACAGAATCAATAATATAAAGCGTGTGCAAATGAAGAGAAACAAGATAATGGCAGAAGAGTACCTAATTTCTTATTTGACCAAATATTGGGAATGATACGCTGGTCTCAGGGATTCTATACTTTTACATTAAGAGCTAGTGTCCCAGGTTTGCTTTATCATATAGATAGGAGTTTTAAAAAAAGAAATAGCAGAACTAGATTTGATTTGCTATATTTACCAGACTTAAAATGTTTCAGTTTTTCAGAATTTGTGATGCACCATATTTATAATTTACTGGTGACTTGCATGGACTCTTCAGTCAGACTGAACTGGTATACATATTGCTTACCTTTTGGGGAGATTTTGGCAGAGGTTATAGCTCACTAAAGTAAAAATTTAAGGCAAAAGCATAAGTAGTAATTTATTTCAAATGTGAATAAAGCATTCTGTCATGAAACAGAGATCTAAGTCTAGAAACTTTAATAACGTCCTGCTGATGTTAAGGAATAAATATGTAGCGTATAATATTATGCATTTATTCTACAGGCAGGTTGGCACTGCTGCTAAACGCAAAATGCTAATTTTTGGGCACTTATATGTTGACAATCACAAAACTACAAAAGAGCACAGTAGGAATTCTCTGCTATTCTAATATATGGTAAAATATGACAAAACTATTTGAATTGCACAGGAGGCTGGGGAGCAATAAAATGGGCTTGCAACTAGATAGTATAATGAATTCCATGGAGGTTGGGTAGAAGTTCAGCAAACCATATTAACATTAAAAAATTAATTAGGAAGGCAAGGCCTTAATTCTAGCAATAACTTTTAGGTTTTAGAATATACATTATTTTGCATAATAAGAGGCAACTTTTTCAAACAGCTTCAGCAGAAAGTAGAAAATAACATCTTTGATAAGGGGAGAGTTTGCTTCTTTTTAGCCAAATAGAAAAATGACATATTAAAAATAAAGGAGGAGAATTGTTCTTCATAATGCCTTTTATGATTACAGAGCATCAGGAAAACATACTTCTGGTCACTGCAAAATTTCTATTTTATTACAATGCCTACAAAATGCCAGTGAACAAATTGATTTCTAATTATCAGAGTAGGAGAACAGCTTCCTGAATTAGTGACTGTGTTTTTAAAACTGATCATAATATTTTTGAAAACAAGATGGTAGAGAAATGACTGATTATGCAGAAGGTTGCTTTTGGTGAAATGGGCCAAAGGTATCTCTCCCCCTTTCTGAGTCCAGTTTTCCAAAAGCTTATTATACCTATCTTATTAATTTATCCAAGCAGACATCACAATGGAATACGAAAAGAAAAAAGGCAACTGTGGGTGCATACACCTGCACACCCACCAACCCACAAGTCATCTGCATTTCGGAAATAACAGCTTCATTATCAGAAATACCTGGAAACAGAAACCAAACTGAAACTCTACACAAACAACACAACTTGAGCAGCTCAAGCAGCAATATTCCCACCATGAATTGGAAAGTCTTGAAGCTTAACATGCACAGCTGGGATTTTGTTTTGGTACATTATTAAGAGAAAGACAAACTTTACAGAACTAGATGAAAAGCACCCATAGGTCTTGCTGCATATTTCAATTCTAGCCAGTTTAGGTAAATAGTTATTTCTCTAATTTATTATCTCCTAAATTTGTTCTATTACAATACCATTCCTGACTCCACCAAAGAAAAAATAAAAAGGAGGAGGACACTATTAGTGCCCTTTCCCTCTCTCAAACTCACAGTTTTTCCCCAGCCAGAACAGCACTGCACCCTTCCAAGAGATGTAGTTGTGTACACAGCAAAAGAGGGACCACAGCCCCTCATAGGGATTTTGGCCAAGTCACTCAGGTTCCTCTAATTACTTCCGATGCGGCACAGTCCCTCTTCACAATCTGATAATCACAAACTAGCCCTGATTATCATGTTTCTCAGCCCATCCAGAATACTTCCAGGTGACTTCATTAAGGACACATCATTAAATAGCACTTTAATTACCAGCCTGATTAACACAACAGCATGCCTAGCTTTCAAGTTAGAGAATTGTAAATAAAAGCAAAGAAACACTTAGCATTGACAATACTTACAGCCTCTTTTGTTCTCAGCCCATTAATCACCGTCTCAGGTTAGGGAGTTTAAGAACAATTTGGCAAGGCTATAACTTCAATAAAGCTTAAGAAAAAAAAGTAACTGTTTCTTTTTTAAAATGTATAGATATGCCTTCAGCTATACTTCAGAAATGGTTTAGAATTCATTTCTAAGCCAGAAACTGTAACAATACATCTTATTATTAAATGTGAAACACAGGGATTCAGCTGCCAAATAAATCTCCAGTAGTACAAAGTCCTCCAGGACTGTCTTCTGTTCCACCTCCGAGTTTTTTTCATCACATGCTGCCTAAGGCCCAATTCCTGCAGTAACTTTGCCCACCTCCAGAGCCTCTCTCCTCCGCCTCCTCCCTTCCACTCCTATTGTTCGGTTATTTGTTAAATCATTTTTGTCAAGATAATTGGACTTTCCAGAGCTTGATGCACCGATTTAAGGTGAAAGGGACATATTTACTTTCTCACTCAGAGCCAGTGAATCAATTTCCCTCCTGGCAGCCTCCCTCTAATAAAAATATTTTCCTCTCTTTTTACTTAAAAGCTCATAAATACCTCTTTGGTAGAGAAAGTCTCTAACCTTTGAGCCTCACTGCTACACCTTTGTAAATGACAAAATGAACTCACCAAAGGTATAGACTTCGGAAAGATGAACTGTGTATTTAAACAAGTTTGTCTTCAGCCCTCCCTTCGCCATTTTGCCTTCTGCAGAGCTTATCCATTGCTCTTGTGTCTGCACCCCTTCCTTCTGCCCACAGCGTTTTCAAACAGACGTGAAAAAACCAGAAGCAAAAGTTTTTTTCTTCCTCCTAAACACAGAACACAGACCAATGTCTGCTAATGCCAACATATATTATTTTGCGCTTCTTGGCTCTTGGAAAGTTTGTGATCAATGTTATCGGGAGTGGGTGGATATCTGGAAAAGAAAAGCATATTTATTACACCTGTTGCACTGCAGAATGTCCTGGTGAAAAGATAGTGAATGGATTAAACACACTTCCACCTTTTTTTCCCTTGGTACCCCTTTTTTCATTTCAGAGTTATAATAATGGAAGTATAACATGCTTATCTTTTTCTAAGATATCCAACAATTCAACAATGGTAAACTCATTTAACATTAATTTCGTACTGTGACCTAAAAAAAAAGCTTTTTTCTAAGATGACTAAAGAAGCTTTACCTTTACATTTTTCATAAGGAGAAGGGAGAGCAAGAGCAAGTGGGTAGCTGTGGCTTACAAGGAACTCACGTCTTGGAGGCTGCTAAAGCAAACTCCCATGAGGACACATACTTGCCTGGATATTTAATCACCTAAATGCACCTTTGGTCCTTCTTCACCCTTCCTTCTAAAAGCCCACATTTTCACACAGATACACATGCGAATCCATCTTGCCTCGCACTAAGTGTCAAGTGTCACAGGCTCCACTGTAAAAGCTTCACCTCCCTAGCTCACATGACATGGATTCCACTTTCAGCTTTAGAAGACCCTTCATTTTTAAGAACTTCCTTGGAGATTTCAAAAATTAAGCTGGAAAAAGCCCAGAGAAACTTGCTCCTGGTTTGAAGTTAGTCCTTCCTTTTGAGCATGAGCGTGGACTGGAGACCTCCGGAGAAACTTTCTTACCTGAATGCTTTTATGTTCAGTCCCCTTGTCCCAAGGGGACACTCCAACATAGAAGCAACAGGCACCATCTGGTACTGACTGCATTTGCATCAGTGTTACAAAATAAATGAGTATTTGTTAAGTAATTATAATTGGACCTGTGTACCAGGAATGTGAATGCTACTGTGTGTTACCTGAGAATTGATGGCTATGAATTTCCACTGGAAACTGATGTTTCTCATTCTTGTAAAAGCTAAGTAATCCTCACTTTTACATGGAAATATGAGCAAATAATTCTGCAAGCAACTATATAACAAATCTATAATAAATTACTAATAAATTATTTTAACTGCACTTTCTTTACTGCACTGACACACCAGGCAGATCAACCACTAACAAAGCAAGTTTTTCTATCCCAGATATTTTTTTTGTACATGCACACAAACAGACATATGTCTTTATTTCAGCTTGCAAATATCGAGCACTTCATTTTCCTATGTGAGTGTCTCAGCATGTTGCTAGAACAATAAATATCTTATGCAGAAGGTTTGTCCATGCAGGTGTTGGTTTGGTTTTTTTCATGAACAACAGAGATCCAATCCCATATAAAAGCAAGTTATATTCATTCTATTCCCCGAGCAGGTCATTTTTCTAAGACAGTTCGTCTTCCATGCTAAGGCTATGCCTAGAAGTCTCCACCTTCCCTTCAGTGATTAAAATCTAGTGTTGCAATTAAGTTCAGTGTTCACTTCCAATAGGGTGTATAAAATGAAGAAAGGTTTTTGCTCCCTTAGGTTCTTTTTGTACAAGAATGGAACATTTACAGTGATGCTCTGCAGTGTCCCTTTCTGCAACACTCTTGTGCACAGAACTTCAGCTGCCACCAGGGTGCCTTACTGATACCCATAAGTACCTTTAGCTTCAGTAATTGCTCTATTATTAGACTTGTTTCACTTATTACAGTTCATAGCTCAAAATTAACACAAACTCCTCATGCCTGAAACTTCTCTAGAAATGAAAAGAGGATGTAAAGTTTCTTTGTATGCCACAGTCTCCCAGAAAATTGAATTTTTTCTCTGCCAAAACATTTCTGCTCCTTGATGATTCTCAGACAGAGATGTTTCTCAAGAAAGCCTTTGCTGAAATTATTGGTTTTTTGTATCCTTGATGGGGGAAAAACTATCCTTCATTCTTTTTCTATTTAAAGATCAATAGCTTGATGGTGGGTAGCTCTAAAGTAATACTTGCTGGAACAGTACCACAAGTAGTTGAGGATTGTAAGTGATATAAAAGCTCAAAAAACCCCCACGTTTAAACAAACTAGAACAATTTATACAATTAGCAAAGAGAAGAATGAAGCTGAAAAAAGAGTTGAGAAGCAGGCCTAAATTTAGGCTACTTATTTTATGGTATAATCTGCCATACCCTTCTCATGCTATAAGGTAGCTCCCAACCAGGTCTACTGCAACACCAAGAAAGGTGGAGATGTTGGGGGAATAGAAACAGGAACTCATTCTAAGGTTATGTGCCAAAAAACCCTAGAAGCCCCAGATTAATTGAGATTAATCCATTAATCCCAATAAGATTCAGTTCTTATTTACACTACACAGAGGTGAAGGGTGTAATAACCATTTTATTAGTATGGATTTGCAGTCCTTTTGTAAGTCTGTGTCATAGCTTTAATGCTAAGTAGATGTACAAGTTCAGAGTGTTAATTATTCATTCAGCAGAAGCAGAAACAAAACCTAATTTGGAATGAGAAGCATCATTGTTGTCAGTGACCTTTTCTGGTTTAATTACGGGTTCCTGCCTTGGTTTCTTCATGGAGTTCCTGCTATATTTTTCATATATTTAACTCTAAGCTCTATAAAATGTTTGCTGTCACAGGTAGTCTATGTTAAAAAAAATATGCTTCACAAGAAAAGATTCTAACTGCTACACCTTCCTTGTTTTTTCTAAATAGAGTACATAAGAAACAGCTCATTGGCATTTTTACGTCTAAAGGCACAATGCCATTTGGCCCCTTGCTGGACTTCCTTTTCTGTACGTGGAAGTTTTAAAGCTTAATAAGGGTAATTTAGAGCAGAAAAGGATCAAGCTATTCATTACGAGAAATTTTTCTATGTTCTGTCCTTTATTTTCCATACCTACAGTGTGTGTGTATCACAGAGGGTATGTAACTGTCTAATTTCCTGATTTTGCAGAGAAACATTTTTTCTCAATTATACCTTGGTTCTTTATACATATTGAAGCAGATCAAAACATATACTAAGCTGAAAGCACTGAAAGATACTAAAAATTTCCTCTAAATTGTTATGCTTTTGAGACAAAATTTAATAAAAACAATCAAATCTCATAAAAGTGTCTTAAATATGAGGACATGAAAGAACTGAAACTGGTTTGATAAATGCTCCCAAATGTGCTCAAAAATATTTCATTAGAAAAATTTGTGAATTTTTCATTTGTTTCAGAAAAATAATACTTAGGCTTATCCAGGAGACAAATGACAAATGTTAATGTAGTTTTTAAAAAGTAAATAAAAGAAAAATGGGTCATGTTAAAAATCTAAACACCAAGCAATACCATAGCATGCCTAACTAAATCTATACTATTATGATTCTTTAGATGAATTCACAAAATTAACTGTGATTATGCTATGCAGAATGAAACTTTGATTTGCAGAGTAGAATCAATTCAGTGAAAGGCTAGATCCTGAAAATAGGTTGGTACACAGACCCCTGCAGAAAGTTTGGAGCTTTACAGTAAATGTTTGCCAAAAGAAGTCTTTGGATAATATAATACATCCATTTTAATGTCTCCCTCTTCATAATAAACTGACTGTGAAATTGCAGCACAATAGCTATTGGCCAAGAGTACTGCTGTGGACCTGAAGTGATCAACATGTATATTATGATTAAGAATAAGAGCAAATTATAAAAATAACATGTAGATTTAAAGCCAGCAGTCTGACTTGAATGGCTTTCCAGGTCTGCACAGTTGAAAATTGATATACTAGTGGGAATATGAAAAATATTATTTATTGGTGCTTGGTATAAGGTAAAAAATTATTTCAGTAACTATTCCCTCAGGCTGAGTATTCATTGGAACGATACATCTCATTGCTCAGCCAACTTATGATACAAACTGAAGCTATTTTTTCTCTTTAGAGCAAAATGTTCCTAAAAACAAAACTGCACTATTTCCTCCAAAGCCTTAACTAAGTAAACGCCTACTTCAAAAAATCCCATCTTTGGCTTTCTGTCATTGTTGCTGTACATTCTCTGACAGTATTTGAAGATCCTTCAGTAGATTGAAACAAATGTGTTCCTTTCCAACTTTGTAATTATTTTTTTAGCCATTAGAGGCTTCTGACTTTTAGACAGCCGCTCAGCTCAGTAATTAGCGACAGGCTTGCTGTCGGCTCCTGTGCCAAGGCAGCAGTGGGAGAGGCACCACCACCTGCAGCACCTGTACGATAACCACACTGGACAGAAGTGTGGCGAGATGAGGACCAGCCAGGCATGGTCTGATTTGGATGCACTGGGCTGGGAGCCAGAAGGCATCTTCAGAGTCCTTGGGCCTGTGAAATACGGTGATTGTCATTGTAAGCAATGGTAGTTACTGACTTGCCCAATATCACACACAGCGTTGCATCATTAAGGAAAATATAATTTTGCTGAAGCCTTCAGGATGGGGGTTCTGCCCACTACATGGCATTTGTCAGATCAGTTATTAGTGTCACATTGTTTAGAATGTCAATGTGAAGGTAAAATCTATTGCACTGGCTATGGATTTCAACATTTTCATAATATTCTTGAGTTCCTAATGTTTCCATATAGTTGAGGGCAATGGAAGTTACAGCTACCAACAACCTCATATTTTACCAGGATGACATCACATTTTTGCACAGTAACATTTCCTCTTCCTGCTTCTAAGCAGCCTAACCGTGAGCCAGTCTTCCATTTTTTTTTTGCTTTACCTCAGAGCCAAATATGTAATATTTTCAAATACCAGTGCTGTATAGGACACAAGAATGGTGAAATTACCAGCAGGTACAGGAAACAGCACTGTGTGAAAGCAGCTTTCTCCTATATGTAATTAATATACATTGAGGAAGAGCCAGAGCATGCAACAGAAAAACTGAGCTGAACTGAGGAAATGCACCCAATGTTATTAGCAGACGCAGTGATTTAAGCAACATGTGGGTTGAGGGTATGACCCAGAACACGTGCCACTAGCTCAAACATGCTTTTTCTAAAGATCATAGAATCATAGAATGGTTAGAGTTTGAAGGGTCCTTAAAGATCATTGAGTTCCAACCCCCCTGCCATGGGCAGGGACACCTCCCACCAGACCAGGTTGCTCAAAGCCCC
>JAOXNO010000005.1:7126745-7161694 GCA_028565335.1 Limnodromus scolopaceus
AAGCCCCATCCAGCCTGGCCTTGAACACCTCCAGGGATGGGGCATCCACAACTTCCCTGGGCAACCTGTTCCAGTGTATCTCACCACCCTCACTGTAAAGAATTTCTTCCTAATATCTAATCTAAATCTCCCCTCTCCCAGTTTAAAACTGTTCCCCCTCATCCTATCACTACACTCCCTGATAAAGAGTCCCTCCCCAAGATGTAACCATTTAAGCCCAGCTTTGGAATAGTACTAGATTAGGGAAGCTTAAACCAAGTCACCAGCCTACTCTGATGGAGACCTCAAAAAGATCTCACCCACACACATGTGTACCTGTCCTCAAGAGCTGTTCCACAGTCAGGTCCATCCCACAGAGTCTCAGCAGTTAATGCCAGAATAACAGAAAGTCTGACCACATAATACAACAAATGTACCAAGCACCAGTTTCAGAAAAAATGAATCCTGCATCAGATTTGTGAAGTAACCAATCCCATTCCCATGTAACCTCCCTGCACTCCTGACTGATTAGGAACCATAAAAAGTGGATGCACTTTTAACCTTGTTCACATATTTGCTGTAAGCAAAATCAAAATGGCTACAAAAAACAGCTGCCTCCAAAACCAGAAGGATAGAATACTTGTCTGGAGACATGGGAGGAAAACAGCCCAGCCTCTCACAAATATTTGCTAATAATGCCAATGGCTTTGTGCTCCCTTGGTGAGCTTAAAAAACACAAGAAAACTCAGAACATCATCAACCCGGGCTAGACTAAATCAATACTGGTAAATATTCTCAGAAGGTTACTTTCCTATTCCTGCTACAAGAAAAAAAGCATGCATTTGACAAAAAGGCATGAAATACCAAGCTAAATGGCATTTTTATCCAACTATATTCACACTTAAAACGTTGAGGATAAACTGCTTAGTGTTTCAGATACAGGAGATGGAAGCACTAGTATGGAGGGCTTGGTACCCTCTCTAGCCTCATTCTGCGTGGATTCTGTCAGCTCAATCCACCTGGCTCAGGAAAGCCAAGATATCTGGATGGAGTTTTTACTGCCATGCCTGAGAAGGGGACAATGGACAAAACCAGCTGCCTACAGGTGAATTTGTGTGTCAGTTGCCTGGCAACTCACAGCAGGAAAGAATTTAAATACAGCATTAGCAGCTCATTTTAGAGGAGATGAAACTATGCCAGGAGTTTTTATCTGTGGGAACAATGGAAAATAGCTTCTTTGTAAAAACAGTATGTGAGGAATATATATAAAGCACGCTTCTGTCCAAAGGGAGCCATAATGGGACTTAACATACGCAACAGAATATGAAACTCAAACACTAATATGAACTCCCTGACATTTGAGTACAGGTTCAGAATTCCCTGCGTCAAGCAAATAAGATATTGTTCAAATATCACATTTTTTTTTTAATTAAAAAGACCAATGTAATCAAAGGAGGAAAAAGACTACTGATGAGACAAAAGTATGTTGTAGCAATGTATAAGTCTTCTGAGTGGATTCTTTTCCACACTGACGTCACCCAGCAGCAGATGAGGTGCAAACCACTCTTCTTAACACTCCAAAAAGCTATATAGAATCACTAGCTCTAGATGGACTAAGATACAGGTGGTAAATATTTTCAGTGATAATATTTTAAATAAGAATTCAATTTCTGAGAAACAAACCCCAAACACTAAAAACATTGATTTTTTAAATATTTTTTTTCCTTGTTTGTATTTTCTACTGAAGAAAAAAAATACCAATGACACGTGAAAAGGAATAGAATAAATGAAAGGTTTCATTTCAGGGCTATTTTGGTCCAAGTCAGAATATTTCTTATTGCTGAATTGATCAGGACAGCTTTGTTTTCAATCTGCTTTAATTGAAAATATGAAAATAAAATGTTACATTTTTCTCATAAATAATTCCAAATTGCTGGTCCAGAAAAGATTGGAAGATTTCAGCTTTTCTTTTTCTGACTGTATACAAAACAAATATTTCTGTGATGTAAATGTCAAGTTTCATTATAATCAAAATATCCTGAACAGCTGCAAAACCATTACAAACAATTTCAAAGTACCAGACTCATGATTTTAGCTTTTTCCTAACTCACCACTGATTTTCTGTATAGCTTTTAGTATTACCAAGGGGCTGAATTTTAAAATGCAACTTTAAGGCGGCTGTCATTAGGCATGCAAGATCTAGATTTTAACCAGAGTGCCTGGTTAGTAACCAACTCTCAAGCCGGAATCTGTCCCCCTGCAAAGTTTCATAAATACTGTATGTCATCGAAAAGTGACAAACTCCAGTGTCCTTCAGTCAGCTACTGCTTTTGATAATGTACTCACTGAATGCTGTGCTTTAGTTTACCCTTTGGGATGCTTAGGTGTAATTAACACTAAATTATCAGTGAATAAAAGATGTTGTATAAATGCAAAATAATTCATAAAAATAACTCCCACTGACTCTTCTTTGAACCAAGTCATGTCCTCCGTAAAGAGCACCTTTCAGAAATACGAGGCTGTAGGAAGACTTATGCTAGAACAGTGTAACAGCTGACGTTAATGTGTCTGGCACTAGGATGAAACACCATGTCATCAACCACATTAAAATGAGAATTTAAAAAATCTCATAGGACCTATATAGTATTCAGCATTTTTCTGAAGGAAGGAAGCAAGTTAATGTCTGTCGTGAATAAAGCACAAATTATATACCTGGTTCTGGGTCTGCAGCAGTTGGGAAGATAGTACCACTAGAACAACGGTCCCCAGTATATGCAGATTTCTAGGAAAAAATATGTTAAAATGAGTAGAGATCTTGGTGCCACACATTTATTTTGCAAAATAAAGTGGAAAGACAATGTACAAGCCAAGAGAAAAATGAATGAGTAGATGTATTAGTAGATGTATTTATATTTTAAAATGTGTCATGGAGTAGTAGCCTTTTTCTGAACTCTGCAAAAACATGAGATTATAAATACTGTAATCCAATAAGAATTTTCCAAGGTAAATTTTTCATATATGCCTTTGATATTCATCTTTGCTACCATCTTCCAAGCAAGCAGGGTTTCCGCAAGATTGCTAGTACAGGTTAATTAAGATTGCACATCAATCAAGGGAGGACAAAAAGGGGAAAAAAAGAGAGGACTAGCCAGAAACACCCTGGTTATGACACTGATAGAAACCACTATTATCAAAAATTAGCTGATCTAATTTAAATATGACTCTATGTAGAAGTGATTTACGTCAAAATGCTAGGCTAAGCAAGTGAATATGGTCAGACAAGGCAAATGAGAAACACGCTGGGACCGTAGCTGAGCTACACAACAGCATCACAAGAAAGCACATTTCTGCTAGTTAGCAACATGGTAACACTTCCAAGAGAAATCCAAAGAGAAGACACCTGCAATTCAGCAACATTTTCCCTCCTGAGAACGTGATCATCCGTTTTGAGACAAATTGTGACTTTTACACTAGGAAAACGCAAAATATGACTATACCAGGGTTCATTCCAATGGGGAACAGACATGGAATGTTATGCACATATCTGAAGTCAAGATAAATAGTGAAGATCAAATCAGGGAGAATAATGTCTTAAATTTAGTCTCTTTTGAGTGTATGAACACGCAGGAAGTAATTAGAGATGTGCCAGTATAAAGGATTACACTTCTAGCAAAATACCATGACTGCAGAAGCAGCCAGGAAGCCTTCCTTCAAAATCTCAGCAAAACACCACTCTGTAGAGCATAACACACCTCTCTGGCTCTTCCTAACTAGTCAAAGTTTGTAGTCACAGTGAGAACTATTGTATTACAGAACTCCTAAACCTTGCTAGTTCCTTGTTAGCATAAACACCCCTGGATCATTGTTGCTGGGTTTGAACTGTAATGAGAGAAACCTTTAACTTCTGCCTTTAGCCATATTTGAGATCATTTTTTCACACAAACAAGCATCAACCTTACTTCAACCCCAATACAGTCTCAATTCCCATTTGTTTTTAAAAATGAAGAGTTCTATGCATCTTTCAAAAACCAAAAGCACTGGCTGCCTATGAGTAAAGAAAAGAAAAACCTATCTGCTATTTTTCAAACTGCTAATAAACCTACCACTGTGAATATTCAAATCTTAATGTGTCCCAAAATGCCATTTGTTCTTTACCTAAGATCTCCCCTGTGTGGGTTTTGAGATGTCCAGGACAGCTCTTTATTTTAAACAAGTTTAGTTCTGCATCCTTTACTTAAAATAAATAAATAACTCATTAACTATGTGTTTTTAAAGTGTTTGTGCTTCTCTATGTTCATCTGTATAACGCCAGTAGTGGTGCAGGACTCGTGACGTGCCAGCAGTATGCAAGCAGAACAGGAAAGACCTGCTGCTACCATGGCTCCGGGCAAGGAACTGGCCTGCAGCAAAGGCAGCACAGCTACATGGTAAACGGCCTCTCACCAGTCTTCCCCAGATGTCTTTGTCTTCTTTGTTAAAATACTATGAAAATCTGGGGATATTCCCGACAACAGAGTAGCCCACAGGCAGCCTGCAGGAAGCTGCTGTAACTCTGAACACTGCTTTAAATCAGAAAGCAGCTGGGGGCACTCCCATCTATGACAAAAGCTGTTTTAACTTCTGGAGCATCACAGAATCTCCTCCAGATCCTTAACATCACATGTTTCTAGGCATGTCTTTGGAACAACCTTATAGCATGATGACAATAATATTCACACATGTATGTAAATCTTAAATTAAGAATAACTGCATGAAGAATGATGTCACTAGATTTGGGCTACTATGGAAAAGATTCCAAAAACGCCAACATGGCAGAGAGGTAATTTCTGCTTTGCCTGTCCAAAATCATTCCGGAGCTGTGCGTTTTTGGGAGGCTGGTTTCAGGGAAAATACCAAAATCATTTGTACAACAGCATTTGAAGAGATTGTGGGTTTTAAATACACAGTCACAATTACTGGCATCTATTGGGCTAATTCATTTTGATGGCAACACTTGGCAAGGAGCTGTTTTCTAGAGAGCAAAAGAATGATAGCTTACAACTTCCTATTTTGAGATAGGTCTGGAAATGGCTTGTAAAATACACCTGTCTCCATGGTCCTTGAAAATATACTAAGAATAAGAAGAATCAAGATAGAATAAAAATCCAGGTTAATGCAGAGTGAAGTATGCACAGCCATGACAACAGAGGGTGGACAGGACTTGGTATTTTCTCAAATGGGACACTGAACATCACCAGGAAAATAAAAAAACTCCTGAAGTTCTTATTACAGTCGTACCAATAGCTCGGGAAATTAAACTACTGATAAGTAGCAGATCGATTCCTTGGAAGATAATTAAGAGAACTGGCCACCTTA
The DNA here is from genome assembly GCA_028565335.1 of Limnodromus scolopaceus. Lineage (NCBI taxonomy): Eukaryota > Metazoa > Chordata > Aves > Charadriiformes > Scolopacidae > Limnodromus > Limnodromus scolopaceus. The sequence continues at coordinate 7,132,080 of JAOXNO010000005.1, forward strand.
ATCTTGTGCTTTCACTGCTGGTTACCAAAATATTTGTTTGTAAATAGATGCTTTGTTCTTTAATTAATTTGCCTGCCCAGACACGCTGCATAATTTTATTAGAGGAGCCCAATGGCATTTATTTAGTAAATCCTCATTTTATGAGTTTTACACCTATATCTACATATCTAACCTAGCTAAAACTTTTGGCCAATGACCAAACTTCATGAGAAAAAACATTTTAAGATATGCAAAAAAGAAGGAAGCTTTTTCATTCAAAGCTACATTTAGATGAGTTGCAAGAAGCTACTTATTTCTAGGACTGACAGTATTTATAAGAGATATCTGCAAAAGGGAAACAGAAGGAAGTCAACTTCCTCAGAATAGATCCCATTATTTGTCAGGTGCATATCAACTCTTATTAATTCAGACCTGCTTTTCTCCAGTTTACAACCATTACTCATTTACATCACGAGCTCACTAGCATATAAAACAAATCTCTTTGGATATTTTTATTTTAAAAACAATTCCTACTCAGATGTGAAATTCAGGATCCCCCGTTATTTTTCAAAGGCACCTCTCTTTCAGCTTTATGAGAACTTCAGAGATAATTTAGTACAGTCGATGGTGACTGAAATCTGAAAAAAAACTCCAAAAAAGGAAAAGATTTAGCACTTTATCAGATTGAGAATTTTTTTTTTTTTTAAAGAAGTTCTCACTACACAAAGATTTACGGTATAATCCAGTATTATTGGAAAGTAAAATCCGTAAGGTCAATAGCACAGTCTGAAAATCTGCCGCAAAATATATTTAGATAACATGGAAAATAGCTGCACTAGGGTGAGATTAGAAGCATATATAAACATCTAAGTATATACCTAGATAGTCTCATGTATTATACAGTGTCTTTCTGCAGAAGTTTCATGCACATTTGACTTTGACTTTTTCATGGTTTTCTCCACTGAAGGCACAACAGCGGTATGGGGTGAAGGAGATGGTCCTCTGCCTTGATGTATAATTTTACTTCTGTAGCATTTTGCTTACGTTAGTTGTAATATGTGACCACAGAAAAAGTAAGGAGTACCCTGTCCAAGCAAGCTTAAAACCTAGTAGAAATAGTATTTGAAACATCATTTTGCAGTTTGTGTTCTGTTTAGAAGTAGTAGTTATTTTTGTTATTGAAGAAAGAATAATCTAAAGGATGCATCCAAGAGAATGTGATGGCAGGTTGGTGATGAGAGACTGCAGTGATGATGTGCCAGGAGATATGCTGTCCCATTGGAGCCCTAAAACTTAAAACAGGTTTCCTTGCTGGACCAAACCAAGGGGCTAAACTTAAGCAAGAAGTCAGGGACTCCTGGACTGAAGTCACTGTTCCAATGAAGGTGCCAGGTGTTAGAATGGAAAATTGTGACTCCATTGCCGATATTAATTTTTCTCATAATGACACTGAAAATTTTCTGGTACTGTAGGCTTATGGCCCAAATTTTAGTGGCTGGAGCCACTAGAGTGCTCCAACCTGTCATGGTCTTGGATTGCAGAGGCATCACAGACCCCAACACGATGTTCATAACTCGAATGTCACAGAAATGGTAAACCCCACAGTTTAAACCAGCAGATAGATTAGAATTGCCTAAATGCTGCTTTCAAATTGCCAAGAAGCAGAACAGAAGCAGTTTCCTTCCCCTGAATTTTCAAGTGAAATAGAAGCACTTGACACACAGAGGGAGTATGTCAAGTCCACAGAGAACTCGTCCTGAAATTTCCAAGTATTTTGCCATTGTATAATAACCATCATGTTCTTACATAGCACTCTGCATTCCTTAAGAAATGATTGGCATGGGTCAGGCATGCAGCTTTGCCATATGCCCAAATGGGGTTCTGAGACAATGTATTCATCACACAGTGCAGCTTTTTAATGTGCAAAAAGTTGTATTTGCAGATTAATAACCTTCAGCACTTTCACCTTACATATTCAGGAGGCCACAGTTTAGCTCAGCCTTCTAATTAGAAGACATGCAATACCATCCTCCAACAGTCGCTTTATTATGTTCTGTATGTAATCCATTTTTCTTTGGGGCAAACAGGAACATAGCAACTTGGGGGACTAAAGGACAAAAAGTCAGTAAAATAAAAACCTCATGGACTGAAGAATCTACCACAGAGAACAGCTCAGGACATCTGAGTTAAGTAAAGTGCAGTGGTGGATAACATGAGCTAGAGAAGCCCTCAGCTGGTGGAAGTCCAGCATGATTCCCTATGGAGGCACTGCAGAAGGTAGCGGTATCTACAAGTCTGAAAATGGACCCAAGACTCTGGAGGTGCAGCTGCGGTATTGGCTCTACTGCTAACGCTTGGGTCTCTCGAGATTCCTATTGCTGACTTATTCTCCCACTCCATAAGAATAATGGGTGCAAAACTGTTGTCTCTAATGAGAAGTATCTCATTGAAGATTTGCACTTTAAATATGCAAAAGCCCAATACCTGCACTATGACCCACCTTGCTATGCCAGCCTGGCAATCCAAACAAATGAGATTAAATGAGGAATGGAGACAGAGGGTTAAACTGCTTATATCCTGGCAGATTTTGGAAAATCTTTAATGAAAATTTGAGAAAAAATCCAAACAGGAAGAAGTGTAAATCATGGATGATGACACTTGGTGTTCCTCATAAACATCCCCACTAAGAAACCCAGTCTATAAAATAAAGCAGCAAAGCAGCACGAAAAAAATAATATTCTAATTTCTCCCTGCAAGTTTACTTTGAAACCTCAGGGAGTTCAAGGTAAACAGTACTCCAACAGAGACTATACACACAATATGACTGTTAATGAAGCTGAATAAAGAAAGTGCATGTTTCAGCTGTCCCGACAAGGCCTGTTACTGACCATGGAGCACCCCAGAGTCCTTGAAAAGTCTCTTAACAACGCATTCGTCGTTTCTTTAAAAAGATTTTGTGAAGTTCTTGAAGCATATTAGCAATCCACTGAGGCTTGTGCTAAATGGGTCACCATTTCATTAATCTCTTTCAAGATGCTGACAAATGTACCCTGCAGGGACTTGAACCACACAGCGTGGCCCAAAGTTCCAGTTCAGCTACGAATGAGTTTCGACCGCTGCCCACAGTGGAAGAACTTTTTTGGTGCAGAATTTGATCTATAAGGTTCCTTTATGTAGTAGGAACGCCAGAAGTTGGATTCACAAAAGTAACTTTTCAGCCTTGTGTTGCACCAGGAGTCACGGTATTTTAGCAAGAAACCATGGCAGTTTTTGCAGAACCTGCAAGCAATTCTGGAATCAGCTGCAACATCCAACAGCATTATAGATATGAAAGGAGAGCCCAGTGTTACAAATGCTCTGCTCCTTTGCTGTCTCTCTTATCTGCCAGCCATGGTTCCTCCAGAAGCACAACTGCCTTTTTTGTACTCTGCAGCCTCCACCTGCATCATAGCTTCAAATGAGCAAGAGTCTGTTTGTACCTAAAATGATATGGTTCATGGGAGAGTCCTTACTGAATAGCTATTCAAAATTAATCCACTCTTCTCTTAAAGATTCCTATTAATACTACTAAAACCTAAAAAACCAATGTTTCTTATTCTGAGTTCATAAATACATTGCTCTTTTCAAGAATGAGAATCCTCTAAATCAATGAGAATTGGTTGATGCCCTATGCACAGAAAACAGAACATACATTATGCTCTAAACCAAATGCTTTAAAAAGTTATTTTAGACGTTGAAAACCCTAATCCTCTGATTTGTAGACCATATTGGTAGTAAATAGTTTTTTCTGTAGCTCTGATTTAGCTTCTAAACCCCAAGGAAAAAAAAATCTAATCACATTAAACAAAATGAAAAAACAAATAATTCACCCATGCTAGGAACATGTTCATCTGATCACACAGATCCCATATAGCATGCAACAATTTGGTAAAGACTATATGTACCACACTAAAACATGTCATTACATCAAAATGATCTGTGAGAAAAATAATGTGAACAAAAAGACAAAAATATCTATACAGTTATTCTTCGTTCTTTTTTATCTATATACACAAGATCTCTTAGCAATGGTCATCCAGGTCAATAAAGCATACAAGTGCTATCTTTGTGATGTTTTTTTGGTACTTGCTGGAAATGGCACTTTTCCCAGCCTTCATCTGGAATAATTTCCCCAAACAGAGAAAAAGGTGTATATACTACTGAAGTTCCACTTAATCCTTTACAAAATATGTCACAGAAGCAGCATTAAAAGAGGTTGTGACTATTTAATAAGGTTTATATGACACACCAGATTCACATTTTACTTTTTGAGGATTCCCTACTACAGCAGAAGTTGTGTCAAGTATTAAAAAAACCTACTCTCTGAAAGACTAAAACTGTTCGCCCTTCAACAGGCGGCTAATCCTCAAAAATTTCAAACTACCCCTATTCTATACATATATACCAGTTTGCCTGCTCCTATGTGTAAGGCAAGTAATTCTTCCAGGATTTGCATAATTCTTATGACCTTTATTTTTATGATTGAGAATTACTGTCGTTCCAGCTGCAGACTAAGTGTAGCAGAAGTCAAAGGAAATGTGAGATGGGGACAGATGCACCACTTCAGCAGCCTTAGGACAAGAGTTCTGTCAAATGTTTTTTGTTGCTTGCACTTCAATTTTCCTTCCCCTTTCTAATCTTTTGGTTGTCGTAAATGTGATGGCAAAAGCAAGATCACACATTAGACTGCCAAACTGAGAGCAAAATCTTACCCTCGGGAGCTTACTCAGGAATGAAAATGACCGCATTATTATATGAAATGGTTTTGATTATTTACTGTGCCATGGGGATATTAATGAGAAGAAATTCCTATAGTAGTTAAATATGCAGCAGTTTGGCCTACATCCAATTGGTGAAAAATCTGGGTCAGCACCTGGAAATTTATCTGCAAGAACAGTTTTCTGGGGGTCTGTAAAATTAGAAGTCCCCTTGTGATGCCTACTGCAGTTAGCATCACCTATGCTAATATGTATTTAAACAGGAATATCCACAGACAGAGCTTCCATGGAACCCTCCATGGAAAAAGTATTAATGTGTGCAAAGTTTATATATAGTGTTTTCATCAATTATTCTAAAAAGACCAATGAGGTGATGTGGTAAAAAGAAAGCTTGTTTTTGTTCTTTTTTTTTTTAAACCCCCATTGTGTAAATGTGAAGATGAAAAGATGATTGCCTTAAGATCCAGGAAATGATATAACATGTGTTCATCTGTGCCCTAAAATTAGATTCATCCTAACTCTGTCTCATCACAGTGGGTAGCATCAAAGAGGCATCTAAAATAAATGGAAGGCCATCTAAAAGAATGGAAGAGATGCAAAAAAAAAAAAGGATAGAGTGTGGGGAAAGGTATTTAGCTCATAGTTAAACTTTCTGTCCAAATGTCATCCTTTTTACAACAAATTCTGTGGCAAGAACAGAACCTGGCTATAATCAGCTTGCTTTCTACCTGGAAAACCTAGTCTGGAGACAATACTATGGATAGTCATATTTCATCTGAGTTATCAATCCTCCAGAAATCCTGGCTGTGTTTATTGCGCAGGTATCGCAAATCCAGCCTTTCAGGAGAAGCCGGGCTTATTGAAAGGGTAGTGTATGTAGTCTTTGTGCACACAATTAAGCAACACATTTGGACTTGTTGGACTTGCTTGGATTTGGTTTTGTTGCACAAGAACAAAACATAGTCCAGCAAAGCATGAGGAGCATCAGATTTAGCATATGGCAGAGTTGCTATTGATAGATAAATCCTGAGAACAGACTGACCAAGAAGGGCAGGTTGCCTGTGTGACATTGGCAGACGTACGTCTGCACAGGAAATATCAGACAGAGCTATGGCATCCAAATCAGCACCTCTGAAAGTGCAGGACCATAATCTGAGAACTGTTTCCACATTACAACTACAGAAAATGCTGTAACAATACATACATTTCAAAATAGTGATGTCTTGTGTAATCAATGTTTTATAGACAACTTGAGCATTAAAAACAAACCAGACAGACCATCAGGCAAGGTAAAGCTCTCATTTATTTATTCCCATTGGTTTTGTTCCAGCATAGACAGTGATGTGTCTGGAATGCAGATGTGGCTGGTTCTGCTGGTGTGAGGGTGGTTTGTGTCTCATTGTTACTTGGAGGAGAGGATGCTGTTTCTGTGTTCCTGACTTATATAAAGCAGCATAAGAAAAACAATCTTTTGACTGAATGAAATAAATGCAATTAAACACTGTTTAAATTATATCCCACCAAATAGCTGGTTATACTTGTGAATATAATTTTTCGTCACACTGTTGCACATCTGCTCTCTGAGAAGCTGTGTAAAAGGGAACTTCACAATTTTTCTTTCAACAAAAGTAAGGGGAAATAGCAACTTAACCTGGACTCATTAAAAATCCCAGTTTAATAGAAGATTTTTGCATATATGTAAAAATTAAAAATAGTATACTGTTTATAGATTACATCTGCTCAAAACAGACAATAAAGTCATATGATTTGCCTATTTCTGCAGCTTTGGCAACTCACTGGCTGCAGGTGAATTTTCAAGTTCCTTCCTTCCCTTGTTGAATTCTTTAGGAAAACACATTTTCCCACAGGAGAGCGCGTGATCCGTTTTCGTTTGAGGAAATGAAGTCAATTTAAACATAGCTATTTCTCATACTGAAACAGCTACTACTATAGGGTATAAAAGTTTAATCACACCCACCCCCATCCCTCTATTTAGGTATATGTATGCAAACTTATATTAGAGATGATTAATAAATTATGTAATTCACAGAAGACTTTAGTTTTAAGAGAAAAGCTAAAAATAAGTTATGTGATGCTATATAGGTTGTTTGATACATTTTGTAAAACCTTCTCTTTCAAATGCTCTTGAACGATTACAGTTTTCATTCATATATGAAGTTTTTCAGCCTTAGAGATAACAAAACTTGTACTGATATATGTTCGCAAAGAACTTTACATCACCAAGTGCGGACACGAGCTCTTGTGACTTTACCAGGATTTATGAAACTCTAGGAGGCAGTATTGAATACCCATAGAAAGTCAATCAACAGGATCAGCAAGGACAAACTTTTGTGGAAAAGACATTAGAAATGCACATTTAATATACTAAAGATACTCTAGAACACACTAATTACTCTGCCACTACCCACTGCCTCATGAGGCAACACTTTCCAAATAGTCATCTATCCCACTTCAAGAGCATATATCTTTGAGACACAACTTTATGAATACCTATACAAATAAGTAATTGTATATCACTGCATGAAATAGCGAATTGGTTAGTCAACAAATGGGCTGGGCTAAAATTAGCTTATGTGATTCATTAACTGGAAATTTATATGAGTAGCTTTTGATATTTAATGTATTGAGATAAATAAAGGAATTTTAGTTGTAAATACAGTTCTATTTTTTTAATGATGAAAATTGACAGGAGATTGAGAAATTATCCTTCTCAGTTTAAGAGGCATTGCTTCATACTATCAATGGCTGAGGACAACAATTGAATTCAGAGCTTCATATGCATAAGTTGCAGATTTTTAATTAAATTTATATATATATCTAATCCCACATTAATGGTCACTGAAAATACCGTTAGCTGTTTGAGTATAGAGTGGTTAGACACCTAATCATCAGCTGGAAAGTCCGCAAACATCATAATATTTGCTGATTTTTTTAATTGGTGTTTAATAACACAGATATGGTTTTCCGCCTTTTCAGTTCTGAAGGGCTAACTAATCCTCAGCTCTAGTGCACTAAAATTAACAATAGCAGACCACTTGTTTTATAGGGCTAGCAATACAGACTCCATTTAGATACTCTCAAGTGCATCTTGATTCACTGACTGACAAAGGAAGAATCACTTTTAGTTTGTGTTCAGACTCCTTTTGTCATAAAGTAATTGCAAATAACAGAAGGAGAAATTCTACAAAGGTTATGTCATTCATTTACCCCAACCTGACACCTAATGAATAGATTTTTTGCACACAATACTCATACCTGACTGGAATACATATGACTTCTCTATGCAAGCAATTTTATATAGAATTGGATGGACAGGAGGAAGTCTGGGACTGGATTTTATATTGCTTCAAGTGGCTCATGTAATCATCGCTGCACATGTGGTGTTGGTTACTCAGGGGAGGATTTTGTCTTATTCATAGAGTAGAGACTCATTTTTCATTGGCTGTCTGCACTAATTTAGTTTGGTATCCTTCCTAGGAGAGTCTGAATTGTGTTTGAAAGTAATACAGAAATGCATCCTTCTTTTTTCCTCTGTATTAAAAAACATCTTTACTGTCTATCTGCCATGAGAAGTACCAGAGTAAGTCCGATGTTGCCTTAACAGAACATCAGACTTTCACTAACGGCAGAATCTCAGTCACTCTCTGAAACAAAAGTCCAGCCTCTGTTTGTGAAGCAGTGAGTACTCATTAAAGCTAGTTTCTCAAGTTACCTCTCTTTGCATCCAGTGGTACAACCCTACTATGCTTTCCAACTTTTCCTTTTAGGTAGATTGGGAGAGCACAAAGCATCTCCTCCTTAGTTCACACTTTCCTCTGTACATTGCTAGAACACTTCTTTTTTTTGCTTTTTTCCCTTTGGTTGTTTGTGGAGGTTTTTTTTTGGGGGGGGGGGGGGGGGTGGGGGTTGGCTTTTTTTTTTTTTTTGGTGTGGCCTGTTAACTCCTTTCAGTATTCTGAATAGCATACATTTGCACATCACCTTGGAATTATGGTATCTTCCAGTGAAGCTGAAAATTGCAAAAAACAGTCAAGAAGTCATCTCATTTGTCTCCTAGGAAGCATAGCAAATAGTCAGATCATCTGGTAAGAGAGCAAAAGGCAAAATATATCCTGACCCACTGCAGCTTGCCAGAACAAGTTTGTTCTATTATTGCTCGGTGCAATTAGCCTTGAAGGAGGCAAGCAATGAAAGCCATGAGAACTCTGTGACGCTGATCGTAAGTTAATTTACACAGTATTCACATTTATTACCTCTTGAACCAGACAACTTATTTGGCTTTGATTTTAACTTTACATTCTCCCTGTAGTCTATACATGAAATGACAAACTGGGAGTTTCAAACTCTTGTTTCCCTGACCAGTAGTAAGAATTTATAAAGGTCAGGGAAAATGTCATGAAACAGATGAACTGTAACTTTTTTTTTTTTTTCAACACAGGCAAATCAAAAAAGGTAGGAAAACACTGGCATTTACTCCTTATAGCAATTATTTGCAGTTATTTGCCATCCATGAACCTTTTTTTCTGTTGTCAGTGTTTGTTATTCTCTGTATCAAAGTGTAAAGACCATACTTAGAGTTTTCATGCCTTAATCTCTGCTAGTCGTAATATGAAAATAGTATCATTACATTTCTACTCTATACAAGATTTGCAGATTTTATATAAATGACATTTCAATTACATTCCACCTGCCCATCATAAATCTGCAATAGCTGCAGAGTGTTACTACAATTTAACGACACATCTAGTATCTAGAGCTATGAAGTCCCTTTTGAAATTAGTCTTGTTACATCAAAGAGCAAGTATGGAGCATAAGCAGGAAATTTCAGACTAATCGGTGTCAAAAAAAAAAAAAAATCCCCATTTTTACAGCTGCATGGCCACTACCTTATGCTCCTCATATACCACAAAGACTTGCTAGTGCAAAAATCTGGAACGGTTCAGTTATGTGTCCAGCAGAACCTGGCTATGGCACAGGGATTGCACTCTACTATTTCATTGTCTCTTTCCTCTCTGCACTCATACGGATACTGCACATGGGAAGAAAAGTGTATTACTGTTAATCACTTTCTAATATAGTGTTCTTTTAACCAACCTTGAGATGCTGAGGGGAAATACCTCTGGGCCACATCTGTCTCCAAAAGCTGCATATACATGTTCTTAGAACAGGGACAGCTATTGAAATTTCTTTCACTTGGTCTGGTGATGGAGGTGAAAATAAGACTTCATTTCCTCTCTAAAGGGAACCCACCATCCTTGTTTATTACCATTCTAAATAAGTTTTCTTTATTTCATGTAATCTCAAGCCCATGGCAAGAATGAGCAAATACAAACACTTAACTACATGAAAACCATCAAAAGAATGCAGAATAAGGATGGCGAGGAGGAGGAGGTAAAGGAGGAAAGGTGTTATTGTTAATATTATATACAGTTTTTCTTGCTTTGTATTCTGGGCTGTGTTCAGATCAGCGAGTTGGAAGATGACTGTGCTGTCTCCTTCCACTGCATAAATGTAGCTTCCATTAAAGCTAACTTCACACACACACACACAAAGTAGTTGCAATCATAAGATACACAGGCTTGCCTGGTTGTGTTATGGCTTATATTCTTTGTACATAAACTGCCACAAGAGAAGAATGAGCGTGGTTGTTTGAACAAATCTTATGTTGCATCTGGTAAGATTCAGCAGCTCCCAAGTTCATTCTACATGAGGAACTACAGACAGATGCACTCAGAAAGACAACAGATTGTTGCACAAATAGTAACAGCATGAACTTCTGGGGTTCCAGTTCTGCTATATTTTGAGCACCCTAACGTACTAACATACTATACTATGGGAATAATCAACTGGCTTCTTGCAGCTCATGAAGTTTAAAAAATTTAAAAAAAAAAGCAGCAAACAAATTTTCTTCTCCATGACTAGAATCTCTCATACAAATTAGACATAGAAATCACATTTTATGTATTACAAACACAGAAGGCTGGAATACACTTTTGGGGAACGGACATTTTACTTCAGAAAAATAAACTTTAGTAATAAATAGAAAAATTGCTTAGCTAGGCTCTACATGTTACTACTGTCAACAGTGAATTATGTAGTTGTCTCTATGACTGGTCTTTTGACTCTCTTATTGATTTATTAGATTAGCTCTTGATCCTGTCATAGCCCAGCTTTGAAAGTACAGTAGCTTAAACTGGCACCTATTCAAATAAATGCTTTGAGAAAATGAATAGGTACCAGAGATAATAAAATTAGATGTCAGTACATTAAACATTTTTTTCCCCATGACTGGTCATCACAAAATATCATAAAATCTGTCATAATAAAGGGCAGGCTTTTATAAATAGGCTGATGAGGCATGAAAGATCATATCTGATTTATTTTACCACTATTAAACTAAGTGGATGAATAGTTCATTCAAAGATGCAAAACTTTTTGTTGTTATAGACTCTGTTTTCCTAATTATTTTCTGTAACTGAATAAAGTCAGGATGAGAAGCAGAGTTCACAAGCAGATCATTTCAATCCCACTTGACTAGAAACTCGTATTTCACTAACTATAGGAATTTTGAAGGATAACCTAATTAATATCATGACCTACAAAACTTTTTGCCATCTAATGAAACAAGCTGGAAAGAGACTTTGGTGTTAACTGTGTTCACAACTTCCTGTGATCTCTGGGAACACAGGATGGAGAATGGCCATATGGTGGCATGCACTTAGGGAAGGCATATGACAAAAAAGGCTACAGCCACACTTTAATATTACTTGACCTCTCTTTTGGTTTTGACAATCATCAGTTTAAGAAACACCTGAGCTGGAGTTTGTATCACTGTCTTTGTTTTTAATTGCTGGCAATGAACAAGATACTGTGAATCTGTACCATTCATTTTTAACAGAGTAATAATCTTTAAGCCATGGCCCACCATGGCAATGAGCTTCACAGACATAATAATGTGCTGGTTTAGGTGAACACACTTCTGATTCAGTTTGAATTCCTTGTACTTAGGGAAAATACAATGTAAAAGAAAACCCTATTGTTTTTTATAATTCACATATTTAAGGAATTTAAGGATTTAAGCTATATGTGATCTTTCTTCCCTTGGGCAAAGCATCTGGCAAAATTATTGATCATCTTCTTGGGGGATAGAACTTCAAAAAAAAAAAAAAAAGAAACAGGTGAATTGTAACCCTTGGAAAGCTACACACTGCTTAATAGAGGCATTAATTGTTTCTGGCTGCTTTGCAATGCCATCTTCTCCATCTGTCAACAACATGGCATCAATAGCACAAATACTCATTTCTCTGTGTGTGGGATACAGGAAAATTTGTGTTCAAGCTTTAGACATTTTGAGAAAGAAATAAACTAGTCATATGCCTAAAATTAAGTAAATTTGTTTTCTACTGCAATTATTTAATATGTGTTCTGATGTGAGAGATAAATAACAAGCTGCAGCTGTTGGATCACTGTTGAGGGCATTTGGACAGTTTAAAGATGCATTAATTTAAATACCTGTAACCAAACAAGTGGTGTAAATTAGATGCAATTTCATTTGCTTATATGGTAAAGGTAGGCATATTTTGGTATTATTATTTTTTTAATTAAGATACTAAACAGATTGTCAAGGATTTACTTAGTGATGTACTGGTTTATGTTATTTTCTCAAAATTCATTCACTACCTGTATCATGGCTTTGCTATGAGTCTGCCAGTGTCTGAAAGATCCTTAGCTGAAAAACAGGTCTGCCCATAAACAATATGTAGTATTTTACAAATATTCATGGTGACAGAAAACACCCTTTTAAAAACAGATTTTTATTAGCTCCTCCCTTCAGAAATGTTAAATGTTATATTCCAAAAGTAGTGAAGAATTCAGCCACCTTAATATTGAATATCAACCCAAAATCTCTCTAATACAGAACTTTCTTGGTGTTACTAGTAGCTATCTAAACCAGGGCAGACAGTATAAATTGTTTCTGCTTCTTGATTAACAGAGGATTACCTGCCATAGGGAGGAAACACAGCAAGAGTTACTTTAGGAGCATTATTTGGCAGAATGAGTTACAAAAAAGTGCAAAGCAACTTTCACATCATGCTTTCCACAACTGGAAAGGCAGAAATGTGAAAAAAATTGCTGGTGTCCCTCACCTTTATGGAAACTTGGAAAACTGTTAATTCTCTCAGGGCTTCAGAAAGGTCATTCACCACCAATTCATATTAGTATTTCATTTTTCTTTTCATTTTTTATAAAAATGATTAATGAATCTGTGAAATGCTTAGATATCATTTAACTGACTCAAGTGTCACAAATTATCAACATGCAGTGTGTCACAGACAGGAAAAGCACCGGCAACAGAATAAGATTTTGAAAAAGCTGATGAATAATTTCCTTTGATGGAATTTCATTGACAAGTAAATAAATAATAGCTAGGGAAAAAAACACAACAGAGGAAGTCTCATTTCTGATCTGCTACATTCTACACCTGATTGTGCAAAACATACTCCGCACAGTTTCATGCAGTTAACTTGCCAGATGGACAGCTTCTATTTGAGAAATTTTATTCCATTGTGTTAAATTGTAATAAATAATTTCAGAAGACTAAAGCAGAAAACTTGAACTCACCACAGCGGTGGCTGTTACTGAACAGGCAGCAACATTTTAGGGTGCAATAGCAAATGTTAACAGAACACATTTGATGGCAGCGCTCGAGAGAAAGTACTGACTATGACATCATAGACCTCTTTTGCCTTCTTTACACAAGTGCTTTGAGTTCAACAGCCCAGTGAGCAAAAGAATCAGTGCAGAGAGAAAAACATACTTCTGGCTTAGTCAATATAATGTTTAAAAATTGTTAATTTCCATCCTAGTAGATTGCATTTGCCTTGCTAATGGATTAATACAACTATAGTAAGATATTTCTTCTCCCCTTCCTGCACTTCTGCCTTCTCATCCTAATTCCTTCCAATTACTGCTGGTACAAGCCTGTCTTTGTCTGGCATTACTCTCACCCTGATACTGCTATAGCTTCAGTGGACTAAAGCACAATCCCACTAGACCCAAAACATGACTTGGAAGCAAAATGCTACAGTATCTTGCTAAACAGAACACAAATTTTGCTCTTACCAAGTATCTATTTTAGTGTGAACTCTTTTAATCCAAGATGACACACACTTTTATTCTACTTATTTAATCCATAACATAGAGTTGGGAGGGGAAAGGTTGTTGCTGGGTGTTTTGTGAGATGCTAAATTAAGAATCTACATTAAAGTTAAGGCTATGGTAATAATAAAGATTATTATTGTTGAGGTAGCAGCTGCAAGGACAAGAGATGTAGGTAAAGTGAGGGAACGAAAAGGATTAGTGCAGTTTTTCATATAATCTAGTATATTCCATTGCCATAAAATCTCAAAAATCCCACAGCTTTAAACTAGACGATTTTATGTAGATTTTGTTATAAAAGAAACTGAAACAAAATGTTGATTTATCCAAGTAGATTTTTTCATATTTAAAAAGAAAAAAACAAATAAAACCTACAACAACTTTTCTAACTCTTTCTCATTTTCTTGAGTTTAACATCTTGCAGTTTATGCGCTTCCATATGAACCATACCTCAGTGGTAGATAATTTGAAAAAAGTGATAAAACATCTCTATATCTGTATCCCACTGAGTTTTAGATCGAATTTAAATTAAACTAAAAACATTTTTCATGGAAAAAATAAAAATATTCTTTTTAGCCAGATGAAAACATGTTGGGCTTTTTCAACATGTCCTATGTCCCTTCAAACATTTCTTTTTCATTGAAATGCAATTCCAATAAATGCAGTGGAAAGCTTGAAGTAAAAGTAATAGGGGCATCATCTTCAGATGAGGGTAAAAACCCTACTTTGACCCTCCTGCTCTAAGTGCTTCTTTCAGTGGTGATGCTCAGAGTAGGGTTTGAGTGAAAGGGTTTAAGAAATGTTGATCGTTTTTGATAACACTGCACAGAAACTTCTGACAAAAAATATACCAATAAAACCCTGATTCATCTAAAAATATGTGTATCTATATTTCACTAAAAGAAGACACCAGATATTAGTTAACTGTATTAGTTAACTAATTAGTTAACTATAAATTAACTATAAGACACTGTGCTAATACACATATTTACTACACATTAAAACATAATGAAAAGTAAGAGGAGTCTGGCAATGATAGGTTTATGCTTGACAGGGAAAAAATTAAAGCTTGAAGCTTTAATTTCTTTTTAAACTCAGGTTCACAGAATGAAACTAGAAGGCTATGATACATATGGATAAACTTACTGATTCTTTCTCTCCTCCAAAGATAAACACAGAACTTAAGCATTCTGTGAGTAACTCCCTCATAGATTACACTATTTACCTCATATGAATGAATAGGAAATGTGTCTCATAAAAATTCAGAAAATGCCTTCAGATACAATCTTCAAATACAGAAAGTTAGCTGCATAGAAAAAACCAATACATTGTTCTTCATATCCTCTCTGGTGAGAATAAGAGGCAAGAGGCTTATATTACTGTAATGGAGTCTTTGGTTAGAATGCAGGGAAACATTTTAAAAAGATAACGGGACACTGTAGTTCGGGTAGACTGGTCTGCATCCTGCATTTTTGTGGATGGCAGACCTGTTAGGTATGATGCAGGAATAGTTGTTTCTTCTTTGGGTATGAAGGTTGGTGGAATAAGTCATCTGTTAAGTCTGTTTCAGAACTGCTTTTCTTGCAGTTTTCCTACAATTCTCAGTTAGTGACTGAACAGTGCTCAAACAGAAAAAGAAATTGCTGTCCTTTTATTAAGGATTATTATCAGTGAGGTTAGATATAGAACAATGCAGGTGACATCATTGTATAAAATCTCCACACCAATTTCCCTAAACTCCTAAATAAGCTAAAGCCAGAATCCTGTAGTCAAGGGACACCAGGATCCCTCAACTCCAGCCATTGCTCAGTCCACACCTACAGTCTCGTTGCTAGAAAAAAAAAAATTTACTTATTTTCTTTTTGATCCATGAAAAAAACCCAAAAAGCTTTCACCTGAAATGCCAATAGGAAGAGCAGGTGTTTTCCACTTCTGGAAACAATGGCATCTGCTTATAATTTCCAGTGAGTTGACTTTTTTTTTTTGGAAAACATTATTCTAATGGTTTTTTTGCAAAAGCGTAAACGATATTGTAGTTTGTATTTCATCTGCTAACTAATGACTATACCCTAATTAGAGATTCCAGCAATCGTGCTCAGAGATGTGACTTGCAATTCTGATCTAAAAATGATTTCCACGCTTTTACTTTTTACTTGAAATGTTCATTTCTTTTTCATATGTAAAATATTTTATTATGGCTGATATAAACTTAAATTAATTCAAGAAAAATGGAAGATATTTGTTTGAGGGAGCCAGGGAATACTGTAACCTTGATGCAGCCAAGTGTGGAGGACAGAAAACCAATTAGCCCATATACATAAGCTTAGAAGCAAGGCTGTAGTATGGAAAAATGAATGGATTGTTCAGCTTGTTCTAGCCATTCTTGCAGATTTAAAGCTGAAAATTAAGGCTGAATATGCAGCTTTTCCCTCTGAGTAAATTGGAAGATTGTTTGATTTCCCCAATTGGTTTGGAGATGATGAATAAGTAGTGTTTTGGAGGCCCTGTTAAGGCAGGGAAACAATAGGTTAGTCTCTAGACAGTTTAAGAAATACTTTTTTCTAAGCTTCAGTAAGGAATGTGAGTGAGTTTTTACAGACTCTTCTATAACATCCAGCAGAATTTTTCATTTATCCTGACGACGAGTTGAACAGTAGTCTTCAGATTAATGAATGCTACTGAAATAGATGTGATGTATAACATTTTATCCAATACTATGCAAGACATTTTAACTCACTTAAACTGAATTCATACTTAAATTATTTAAATTCCATGTTTTCATACCTAAAAGTAAATGGCTCTGGAAATGCATTAATGTATGACATCCCAACCCAAGTACAAACTGAAATACACAAAATATGTTTAAAAAAAATAGAAATAAAAATCTATGCACCTCTCAATATTTGAATTTACAAACATGTAAAGATATTGGAGAAACAAACAGCAAAGTATCACATCAAGAAATAAAAGTCCAACTAAAATAACCAGCCAATAAGAGTACTAATAAGCATCTTCCCTGCTTTCTGGTCTATATTTTTTACCTTTAACTCTCCCCATGTTTCACTTTGCATTCAGTTAGTCCTTTAAGGATGCAGCTTTGCTTTTCCACTGCTGCATCTGATCTCATTTTGGGGTTGGGTTTTTTTTTTTTTTGTGATCCTGACAAAGACAGTTCCTGCATAAGCCTACTCCAGCGTTTTGATACTGAATATCTTCATCTAGAAAAGAGTCTTAATTTCTTAAAGAAGTGATGCATATGTTAGGCTAAAACATCTTTAATTTCCCATGCATACTAAGAAGAGGAGAATGGATGATCTGTGGAGTATTCACAAAGATCACATACAGCCGAGGGAAAAGGATTTCTCCAAGGTCCCTCCATAAGCCTAAAGTTTAGTCCTACTGTGCAAATGTACTCCTGTGTTTTCATTAATGTCAGATTTCCCTCCCTTTCTTTTATTGGTACATACCACCATTCTGTTTATCATCACACTTATGAAGAAGCTTTCTTTTAAAATCTGAAAGCATAAATCCCAGCTGCTATCTTTTTTTTCTCCCTCTCCCAAGTCCATCCCCGTGTTTTATTATCACAGTCAGAGTAAGCGTATCTCAGCAATTACACCACTTCCACAGGCAGTTCTCAGGCCACTTGAGCTGACACTTTGAAATATTAGCAGAGAAGTAATGCAGGTGCAGGCGCTGGCAAATGTCCAGCAGCAAGTTAACAACCGGTTCAGAATTTTAAAGGGGATTTTGCATTTTACGCTACTAAACAGCTGAAATTAGAGATGGAAATCCAATTCATTTTGTCTTGGAATTGCTTCACCTCCAAAGCATTTCAGTTCACTCAAGTGAAGATCAGCATATGCTGGGACTTCCACATAACATTTTTAACATCTTGTTGCAGCAAGAGCTGATAATATCAGAGTTAACATGATAAAATATGAGCTATAGTTCTTTTTATAGAAATACTTGGATAGAGGAGAAGAATTATTGTCTATATTGATTCTGAAGACATGAGAGACGGTGATGTAAGAAAAAAGGCTCCTTCCAATAAAGAACTATCTTACATATGCAATGCCTTCTGGCTACAGTGTTCCTGCAAGTTAAAGAAAAATTACCTTTGCAAGGGAACATATAGATTTAATATATTCCTCCCTCTCTTTTCTCTTTCATTCAGTATCTGCAGCGTGTAGTGTATTACAGCAAAGATGGGCTGCTACCCACAAATTGGAGTTTAAAACAATTGCATTATACTGGGCAAAACTGGGGTCTTTGAAAACAAGCTGTTAGAGATTAGAAATGTCCTGAGATTGTGTGTGTACACGTGCGGGAGTGTATGAGACCAGAAGTGTGAAAACTACCTTGACACTGAGGACTTGACTCAAATCAAGTGATTGTGAATATGAGAAAAATACCATGATTGATATTCCCAAGGATAATGTTCAAAAGCACATTATTGACACCAGAACCTGCCTTATTTATTAAAGTAACATGTCGCCTGTATGCTAGCGCATATGCACAGATAAATCCATGACATGTCAATAGTAAGCTAGACGAGAAATATAGTTCTTTAATACTCTCTAAAAACATACAGCCAACCATAATGAGTTCTAAAAATAAATCATTTTACATATTTGCCTGCATTCTTGTCCAAATTTGTTGCAAGAATTTGTGTACACAGTGCTTCCTGCCTGATAACCACCGTATTATAAAGATATGGAGAAGATTTCTCATGAGGTTTAAGTTCAGTTACACAGACTGACGCAATACATAATGTAGAGTAATATCCCCCAAGACCTCCCAACTTCTGCTTTATATTATTTTTTTTTCTTTTTTAATTGAGCTACCTTCAACAGTTTCATAGCACATAAAGGCATCCAAAAGCTGCACAGAATTAATAAGCATTACAGACTGCTTTTCATCTAAAAGGCGAATAAGAAAAGATAGTATTTCAGACTCTCCAAAAGAGAACACATCAGGAGATGCAGAACTTGAATATTTATTGGTAGACTACACTGGCAATCTATAACTTGTTATTCGAAGAAAAAAAAATAAATCTGTTTTCTACAAATGGCAGCAGAATAAGAGCACACAGAGAACAAACCATATGCTGGTATAAACTTATATATAACATACTCTTAAAAAAAAAGAAAAATAAAAGAGATGAGTTCACAGCAAACTGGGAAAGTCATATCTACCCACTATGAGAAATCTCACACAGGGAGAGAGCAAAAACGTTACAACACTTTATAACCATTATTGCTTTAGACTAACAGATATTATAAATTATTGCAGTAATTCAGGCTTTATTTTCATACTTTGTTTTGACATTGTAAGTACTGAAGAGAGAAACAAGAAATCCACAAATAAATAGGTAAGGAATAAAACATTAGGTTTCCCACCTCCTGTGGGCCAGAGCAGATCCTAGGATATTAGAAGCTACTAATATTTACCCTACTTGTCTTGTCACGTTAATAATTAATGAAATATAAAATATTTTCACAACTAGCAGAATAAAGGCAGTTGGGATGGACTCTTTTTATTCCAAGACAGCTTCACATTATGTTTCCTAACAAAGTCTCCTCTCACTGAGGAGATACCACCCCTTTTGCATCTGCTAGTTTTCAGCAAGGTTCAGAACTGGAGGGAGCTCAGTCAGACTGACTTAATGAGCTGATGAGCTCCAGCCTTCATCACTGACTTGATGTGAAGGGCACACAGCTCCAGGTGAACTGATGTGCTCATCCACTGGGAGAAATTGGCAGTGTTTCACTACCCAGGCATCACATCTGGAAAATACAAATGGTTCATAAAGCAGGTTCAAAACCTGCTTTAAAATTAGTAGCACTGTAATTTGCTTTTAGAAACTTCAACCACCTTGCAAGCTTGTTTTCTCTTCCTTTTAAAAGCTCTTTTTCCTTGTTCTAAAAAGGTGAATTCTGCAAGTATTTTGTATTTAAAAAAAAAAAAAAAAAGGAAGAAACCACCAGGCAACCTGAGCTAGCTAGCAAGCTAAGCATACAGGACCAAGAAGGCCAAATTTCCCAGTAGAAAGAGATTTAGTATCCTATATCTATTTCTGTCCCAAACCTCTTGCAGAAACCTGGTGAAATGATACTGCAGAGTTCCAGCTAACTGTTGATGATACTGCTAACTGCTCCAGCAGGGCTAACAGGACTGCAGACCAATGAGGTTTCTACTTATCCTGAAGCTTCCAGGTTTTCCAGTGTCCTCTCCTTCACTTGGTTTTATAAAGTAGTATCAACTCAGCTTTAAAAAGTTGCCCACATGGTTATATTCTTGCTGCTTAACACACATGAAGACAGCAAGTGATTCCCAGAGGCAGCCCCACTCGGTTTATGTATATAATGTCAGGAGTTAACAGGGTATCACTAAAGTAATAACATTTTGTTTATTTTCTTTAGGAAAAATTCTTCAGCCAAATGAATTTTCTTTTTACAAAGGAAGAGCCTGAAGACTTTTCACCCCTTCCCCACACGCTTTTTAAAGCGCCTTAAAGGGATGTCTGAAATTATAATAATTCCATACAAGTGTTGCCAGGAGTGAAAATTTCTGGTGAAAGTATTTGAATATTTAAATAATGAGTTAAAGTAGTAGCATTACCTCCAAGAAGGGATTATTTTGCTCAAGATTCGACAAATTTTTTTTCGATCTATACTAATTTAATTGCTGCATCTATCCAGTCTAACTATGTGCACAGATGGCTGATGCCTGCTTTTGAGTTGATGAGCAGGCACCTACCTCCTTTGCTGTCTCATGAATCTTCCTTGGTAAAACAGGGAAGAACTTGCAGGAGGTTACAACCCTCAGATTATCCCCTTTTGAATTTGCTCTGGATTCTTTTTGCAGCTGGGATGCAAGGGTACACAGACAAGCAGTGCCTTCTACACCCACATGAGCTTGCCAAATATTACTGAGAACTCCCGTCACCTCTCAAAGGTCCGAGCAATAATTTCAATCATCTTTTGAGCAGCAAAACCTTTATTGACTCAGGCATTCCTTGATAAGTAAACGCACACATTTTCTTTTTGCGGAACACTGCCAACTGATAGGTTGTCATTTTAGGGTAGAAATTTCTCTGATGAGCTCCCAAGTTAGTGAAAACATATTTGGTTTTATTCAAGGACATATTGTTACTGTTTTTAAACACCAAGGCCCAGCTGTTATTACTATCTGGTGTTATTTTTATGTTCTTTATCGTGGAAGCTTACAACTGTGTTTAGTCTTCACTTGACTTGTACTTTCTTGCTTTTTAAACTTTTTTTCTGCAGCATAATTGGGCAATATATGTAGCTCCTCCTTCACATCCCTGAATATCTGAACTCGGGGTGACAAAGACATCAAAACACTGCAACAGAGGAACATCACATAACTGGAAGAAGAAAGAGCTGAATGTTTTCTGATGGAATATCTGCCACAGCCTTTTTTTTTTTTTATTTCCGAATAGGCATTTTTGACTGACAAGGTCTCCAAATATTTAAAGATTAAGGTATATTATTATAAAATAATATTTTTGCTTCATCTCTACACATCTATATAACAGAGAAGTAGAGCGCCTTCAGACAAAAGAAAAATTAATGCAAAGCAACTGTCTTCATTTTTTTTTTTTTTACAACATTCTTAAGGCTTCTGACCAAATTCTGAAGCATTACATTTCCTTTTTTTTTTCTTCTGAGTAGTGTTGGTTTCTGTTTAGAATTATAATTTTTGTTTCATGTGCTAAGAATGGCAAAATAAAATGCAGTATTACCAGAGCCTGTGAATTACATTGTTTGCTCAGAAGACCAAGATCTTGCTAATGTACTTCACCTACAGTTTTGACTGCTTATATGACATGACAGATAATCATTTAAATGAAATCCAATATAACTCAGCATGATTAAAGGACTGAACAGAAATAGCACTGTTTCAAAAGTATGCTATGAAAAGAAGTTCAAGCAGGAAAATACTGATATATTTGAAGATCTACTGAAATATCTAAGTTTGGAAAACCAGGATGGTTTAAGATATTCCACAAAGTGATATTTGTTCAGAATTTTTTCACTGAAAAGAAATACAGTTTAAACAAGAACTTTGATAGCTTGTACAGCTAAACTTAGTAAAAATGGAATAAAAAGGCAAGAGATTTTTGTAATATCAAATTGTATAACTTCAGAGCTTTTGGAAAAAGATTTCTATTTTTTTCCTTTTGTTTTGAGATTGCTTTAGTTCTTACATAAAAAATGCAAATTGGAAAAAAAAGATCAAGTCCCCAAAAATTATATATTATAGATCATGAGATTTTCCTTTTCCTCATAAAGGCAGCTATGATCACTCTCTCCACAACAACAAAAATCTGACCACCTAAATAAAAGTGCTCATTTGGCTTGATACGTATTAACAGTTAATTTTCTGCCCTTTGACAAAAATTGTGCATTTTAGTAATTTACTGTGGGTGGGCTCTATTTGATATCTAACTTCAGTGTTTTACCATTGCTGCCTGTGTTTCTCAGCAAGCAGAGACAAAAATGTTTTTCTTGCTCTGATCGCAGGCAAATTATAACCTAAGATGTATTAATAATTACTTGAAGATAGTCCTGACAAGTATACCCCAGCTCATAAGCTGTCAGTATCTGAGCCACTCAGATCACCTTTAACTATATTTTTGTTTTGCAGATCAAATTACTTCACTGAAAAGTTACATTATCAAAATAAAAAATTAAAAATGTGCAGAGGTAATAAATGGAGATATTGATGATACTTTCTGTGCTTCTGCGATATGAGACCAATTATTATTAAACTGATTCCATAATTTAAAAGCTTCTAGAAGGGCACAAAAAAACTATAAAGAAACTCACTCAAGGCAAATAAAATAGCAACGTTGAGTGTTCAAGCTTAGTCATCTTAAAGATAATTAACTAGGGAGAAATATCACCTAACCTACTGCTGAAACTGAGTACCAAACAGAAGCATCCAGATTCATGCATAATTTTTTTTAATCAAACCTTAAACAATAGTTTCTTTTTAAATATTATCTCATAAGAAAACCTCCCCTGATTTTATGAGAAGGAACTGACCTCCCTTTACATACTCCCTGAAGGGCCCAGCAAGAAGCATTGAGTAAATCATCCTGCTGCAAATGCAGCATCAGCATTCAGATATGCATTTTCTGGTTAGCCAGCAGAGGTATTTTGCAGAAAGCTTGACATTTATTGCAATGAGAGGGAAACACCATCGATTGTAACATGTCAACATAATCCAGGCAAGTATAAAAATATTTTAGGAGAGAGAGAGAGACTAGAAAGTTTCCAGATTAATTGCAAAGAGATTGAAAAGACTTAATATTTGAGAAAAAACTTAACAAGAAGGATCCATATTAAATAAGAATATCTCACTGTGAGAATGGTATCTCTAAATACAATCTTTCAAATCCCCTGGGAAGCAGGCAACCTGACACTGCATTTCAGTTTCTTAGAACAAGTAAATGTCCCTAACATCAGCATATTTCACAACCTGAAGATACACCCTGCGACATACACATATACAGTTATACCTACACTTTTCAAACCCACAGACACTGATTTAACCCTGAAATGCCAGTTAAGTCCTGCATAGCCTAGCTAGTGTATGCAGCTTTGGAAACTGAGAAGACGAATTCATTTTATTAATTAAAATCTTAGGGAATCCTGAGGAAACCCCCTAAAAGTAAACTAAACGCATAAAGGACTTGTATCAAAATATATGGAACAACAGATGAAAACTTCATGTTTTATAAATAGATCTCATATTAGATTTAAACATATTTAGGAAAAAATTGTGAAGCATCTGAAGTCTTTCAAAACCATGAATAGTTTTGCGCTTCCTCTTAAGTAATACATGCAAGGTTAGTTTTAAAAGTATTCCCACGTTTCAAATGTTTTTTATTTTTTCATTAATGTAGACCTAAAAAAGGGAGATTAGTGACCCAGGTGACCACCACTATTTTCAATTGCCCTTTCTTCATCAGCTCAAGAACACTCAAGTCTTCAAGCAGCTTTCTGAGTCTTTTGGGACCCATGAGAGAAACTCACAATCTTGCAGCTGCTTCCTGGATGCGGTTTGTCAAGATCATATTAAAGAAATATATTCACCTCATAATTAGATAAATCATTAAACATACACAATTTTTAATGTAACCACTGGCCCATTACAAAAATATCTAGTTTCATCTATTCAACATGGCTGTTACGACACAGGTGGTAAGGGACCTCTAATTGGAGACATCCGTTGACATTTCAACCTATTCAGCAGTCCCAGGAGGGATTTGCTAAACTCATGTTAACTGAAGGCAATTCCTAATATTTAAACACGCTAGCAGCAGTAAATCTTGTGTCACACTGTTTCCCATTGCTAAGCAGAGCATAAAATTACTAAGCACCTGTCAACTTCTCCATTGCAACCATAAACTCAATTTTCCTCAGCGTTGCTGAGCAAAAGCCACATTTAGTTTTATAAATCCGTTTTCATACCACTGCTAAGAACAGTTGGACTTCAGACTACTACATCAGACAGCTGTGAAATTTTTTATGGCTATAATTTTCTGAATTTCATATTAAACTGATGGGCTGTATCTTTAAAAAGCCCCTACAGATTATTTTAGGCATTCACATTGCTTTTTGGACCACTTGGACACAGCATAGAGGTAGACACTATTACTTTTAAATTGTATGTTCTGATATGAAGAATTTGCACAGTGGATGCATTCATACAAGCTGCCTGCACCTTCTCAGAGGATACATGGAAATTTGGCAATAATATTAAACTATCTCCTAAATAATCTAAGTTTTCCTTATATTTAAATATAAATAAAACATGAATTTAAAATAACTGCAATTAAATCTTTTCTTTACACAAGTTGAAATGCATAATTCATTTTATAAATGTTGTTTGATTCATAATGCAAGTCACTGTTGGAAGTAACACTCCGGTGTCCTACAAGCAGGCAGCAGGGGAGGCTCAGGTGGTCCCTCTGCTGTGTGTCTACCCCACATCAAACCTGCCTCTACCTGCCAAAGGAATTTTGCACAAAGCTGCCCTATAGCCACTGCAGGAGATCAAATTTGGGTTTTTTTCCTGTCCAGGGACACACCTGCAGCAGCAATCCAGCGAAGCTATCACACAGGCTCACTGGGACTAGTGAAACACTTCAGTGTTAAGCTTAGATCTTGTAATTCATCAATACACATAATGACAACATTCCCCCTCCATCTTCTTTTCCCCAGACTGACTGCTGAAGAAGAAAAGAAAACCCACCAAACTACGTTGAGGGAAGTTAAGGATGTTTTCTCCTCCCTCAAAAATTAAATAGTCGCGGTAAGACTCAAAGTGTCTAATCTAAACAAACGAAATCGGTAACATTTTGACTCTAAAGGTATCTGAGCTATGTAGGAATGTGATCTTTTGGGTTTTCTGAACCCATTATATTTTCCTTTGTAAACAAAAAACAAAACAAAATCAAAACAAAAAAAAAAACCCACAAAACCTCACACCACAAAAAAATTCCAAAATATGAAAGGTTCCCCTTTTTCATTGTGTCTTCTCTGGCTGTTAAACCTAACCCACTCCTGAGCTGAATTCCAAACTTGGCAGGTTTATGGAAATAATTCCTGCTGAAAAGAGACTACATTTTGAATTAATAGCACAATGGGATTCTGAGGCAAAATGTCAAAAATATCAACCTGTTGTACTGTGTCCTACTGGAGGATGTCATAGGCAAAGTTCTTATAATTTATGAAATTCCACCAAGCTTATCAGCCCTAGAAGGAGAGAAGTAGCAAGTACTCCAAAGCACAAACTAATATCTTTAAGAGATATATTCAGAATGTAGAAATACCATTCCGTTCGAGCATCCTTATTAAACAATCTCAGTGTGGCTGATAGATAGAAAAATGACTTTTCTTTCAGAGGCTTTGCATCATTGTTATTCCACCAAAGATTATTAGAAGTCCTTCAGACACATAAACAGAAAACCCACTAATTTCACTCTCAGTTAACTGAAAAACTTACTGGATCAAATTACTACAACTTTTTATTAAGACAGATCTCCAGTAGAGTAACAAACTCCTCATTAAAACCACTTTCATAGGATGAATTTTCCATTGTCTAACTTGCTTTTAACTTCAAATTTACAGAAGAACGATGCCTACCAATGAACTCTAAACAAAAACCATCATGGTACTAGTTCTCAGTTTCAATCTGAAAGTTTTAGGAGTTACAACCCAGGACTTTGAGGTATCAGGGGTAACATATTGACTACCTGAAATGATCCTGTGCTCACAATTCATTTAAATGACTGTCTTGTCTAATTGCATCTGACAGCAAGGGTATGGGAGTTTCTTTGTGCTGCTGTTTTTAATTGGTATGAAATACTTCAACTTCTCCATAGGTAGAAGGTTAACTCCTATCCTCAACTGAAGTTAATTTTGGGTGTGAAGGGAATAAATAATAAGAAAGAATAATTGGTTTTTTGGTTGGTTTTTTTTTTTTCTTTCCAAAATATGAAAAGAACTTTTTAGACAGGGTTCCCCACAGTATGTGAGAATAGTGATTTAAAATAGAATTCTTCCTAATTCTTGGTACCACAGTGTTTTAAGAGATACCACTCTTTTCAGAGCTGGACAATACCTTTCATAATGTAATCCAATATGGGGTATCTGAATTTTTCTGAATGTTAATTATCACAGAGCTATAGGTTACATCAGGGGAAATTCTCATAGAAAAACCTTTGTTTATTCAAATAAATCACTTGGCTTCACCAAAAAAAAAAAAAGCTTTAAGACTGTTCAAGACTGTTCATCAAGACTAAAGGAAAAAAAAAAAAAAAAAGATTACACTGTGCGGTTACTGAACACTTCATCTGTCCATAACACAGACTTGCTGAAGAAGAAGATGCGATCACACTTTCTCCCCATATCAATTTTCCACTAAAAACATATTTTTTTTTTTAATTGCATTTCTGTGATGTTTTCCCTTTCAGCATAACACCCTACCACCCCATTCCCCAGCATCTTCAGACTGTAGGCTGGACACTCCTGCTACCTCAAACTGCAAATCTAACCTCTTGAAGATTGAATGAGTGTTTTCATCTTCATTTGTAGTTTACCACACATGTTTGTTTCTGATTTCCAAGGACGCCACAATTGCAGTTCTTATCAGAAAGATAATTTTTTTTTCCCCACATCTTTTTCCAAAGGTTTCTTTCCTTCACTTCTGTTCACTGTCAACATACTTAGAGTGAGGCTCAAACGACTTCAGCTTAAGTCTATGCCTGTTGTGATGTTTGAATGACTTGCAAGAAAAAAGAGAGTCTTTACCTATTATTACCAGGTACTGGTATTGGGAAAAATAATGGACTTATTCCTCTATATTTAGAATAGAAAATAGCTATGCACATCTGTGGAGAGGTGCCAACTATTGGCAAATAATAACTTTTCATATGGTGGCCACACTTGTGGAATATTGTTCTTATTCTGTACCATTTGCTTTTAGAACTAGCTGGGAAATAGAAGCAAATAATTTAATTTTGCTCACAGATAATGGAAGTTTCAGGGTTCGGTAAGATCCCTCCATGAGTTAGCAACAATTGCACATTTCAGGAAATGATGCTTTTTGCATTTTTCTGTCCAAACTTCAAAGTGATTTACACATTTGTAACCCACCATCTGTTGAGTATTTGAGGATGTGGGGAGCAAACATTCAGAACCGTAGGAAATCCTCCTAACAGATGGGGACATTGTCTCTATTAGCCAGACAGCATCTGTCCTGGCCACCCTATCTGCCTTCCATGTCACCCACTTTATCCCCAGGAGGGTCTCAGTAAGTCAGCAGCAGTGACAGGCTTCACCAAGTTGCTCTTCTGCAGGGAGAAGCCTTTTGTATAAGCAGAATATGGGAATTGCCTGTAATGGAGAAAAACACTTCAAGAGGTAATGTGTATTGTTTGACATGCCATCTCTTGGTCCATGAATGTACTGGAGACATGTTCATTACTAGTCCCAGTACCATCCAATCCTCCATTCCAATAAACTTCTGAAAAGTAGAGTTTCTTCATTACTTTTCGCTTCTCCAGAAACCTGCTGCTCATGTCAGCTCGCTCTGCATCCACCCATTTCCTCAGAAAAATATGAAAAATCGAACATGATTCCCTTTCAGTATACCTTTTCTAGTGTTCAGAAGTAAAAAGAGCAGAGAAGATACTGACAGGTATGCCAGTCCCAGTTCACCACAGTGTTGAGGGGTATACACAAATTCATAGTGGTTTTTTTATGAAATCCCAAGTTATCATGAGCTATTGAAATACCACTCACACAATGACAGTACTTTAACTACTGACAGTGCTCCAGAAACTCAGGTCACATCAGCTCATCCAATAGTCAGATCAAGTCTTGCTATAAGTAGACAGAAAGACCCAAGATTTCCAGTACATAAAAGCACCTTGCAATTACAAGTTTTCTACGATCAAAGTAGACTGTGCACATTTGAGGAACATATCCCCAACATGATGCTGGGGTAGGGAGAGGAATTCTTCTGAACACCATATTTTGTCTTTGGATCTGTCTTCAAACACAGGTCAAGTATCAAACTTTCACAGCTAAAGAGCAACCTGTAAAAATTTCAGCTAGATCCAGTGGTTTCTGTAAAAACTGGAGAGTATTAACCCGCAAGATTTTCTTTTGGCTAGGGAGATACTAGTCCATTAAAACTCCTATCCATCTCTGTTCCCAGTTTTTGTCTGATTACTTAATAAAAGTAAAACATGCTGAACAAAGCCTGCTAATGGGTTGCAGTATAACTATTGCTTATAAATTCATCCAATAGAATTAAATGAACAGCAGCTTCTGGTTTTGTAATTCCCTTTCAGTTCAGTCCTGTGATTTAAGGGAAACAAGATCCTTTTTTTCCAAACTCCATTGATCATCTAGTAGTGCTCCCTTCTCCAAAACACAGCAAAGAATAACAACCAAATGACTGTGGTTTGGTCTTTTCAGCACCTGCAACAGCAGAGCACTCTGCTCTGGGAAAAGACAGATCTTCCGTGCCCTTTCACATTTTCCTTTTTGCTTTTGCTAGTGTAAGTATGGCAAAGGAACAGTACTTTGGTGTTTCTAAGGAGAAGGAGGAGATGGATGGCTCTTAGGTGAAATCTGATCGGGTAACAAAAAAAAAAAGTTATTTCAGAACAGGAGCTTTATTTGTCTTGGTTAAATTAGTAGTTGGACATGCACATGAAATCACGTGCTTGTATTCACATATCAGCAGACTCTGCCTACCAACACTTCTTTCATTAAAACTTCTTCAAATTAAAAAATATTTTTTATTCACACAGAGAGGCAGGAAAAGACTATTTAATAAAAACTGAAATGAGCCTTACCCTAACACTGTAACATAAAAATAGCAACTACTCTATTTATCTAAAAATCACACACATTAAACATATTCTTCTTTCTCAAGTTCAGAATTCATTATAAAATAATATGAAAATAAGACTATTTCCCATAGTGTAATTATTTAAGGGAATGGTTTTTTTTTTCTAGATTAGCAAGGCACTGTTCTCATATAGATCGTACACAGGGCCCTCCCCTGCGTGTGGCTTCCACCCACCAGTTATATCCTCCTCAGGATCATCTGCTGTCTTTGCACTGGACTGTATGTTTCTTTGGT
>JAOXNO010000005.1:7161794-7185435 GCA_028565335.1 Limnodromus scolopaceus
GTGTGGCTTCCACCCACCAGTTATATCCTCCTCAGGATCATCTGCTGTCTTTGCACTGGACTGTATGTTTCTTTGGTTGCTCCAGCTACACAAGGACCTGATTTTACCTGTGGATCAGACTAACTACAGCTGTCCATGTCTCCTAATACACTTCTTTAGGGTGTAGTGTTCTTGACTACAGTGTGCTGTTCGAAAATCAGTCCTGAAAATACACTCCTTTTTGTTGCTGTTACTTACATTTGAGTGAAAAAATACAAAATAGAGACATATAGGCAAGTACAGTTTCCAAGGAAAAGAGAACTAAGTGTCTTCATACCCGTGGTCATTCATCAACTCTGTCATTTACATTGTGCCTTGGTTCAAGTAAGTCATCTCACCTATATACAAGGTATGTAACGTGCCATTAACCGACTTTGAATTCTTGAGAGAAAAGACCCTACAGCAACATTGTTACTGCATGTGTAATTTATGACTCAGTTATACCTAGGAAGGGAAAAGACCACATAAATAAAATTTCGAAGCTTTTTTTAGAGGTGGTCACAAAACTTAACTATTTGAACCTCTATTATGATCTATAATAAGAAAGCAAACATGAAACTGTATTCTGCTTGGCAGCAGAGGAGATGAAATGACCTTTAATCATTGCAGCTCAAAAAAAAGATCCAGGCAGTTCCACTGATCTATCTACCCAGACTTTGAAAAGAAAAATAAATAAAAATCTCAGGAAATACATTTGACAGAAACACTGTGTAAAAATACCATGTTTTGTTTTAGGGTGGAGAAGTGTAGCTTTTATCTTTTTCTCTGAAATTCTACAGGGATTTCAGTTGCTAAAACTTGGAGGTTAGTTGATCTTGTAGGTTAGTTGACTAAGTGAAAAAACTTCACTAGGAAAATAGCAACTAAATAAATTATTTTCCGTATTTGAAATGCATTTTAGTGTGCATAACAGTGTGATTTTCTTTAAGCCTGAAAGACATGTAGATAAAGTCCGACAGCATCCTCAAAACAGAGCCCTTTTGATGCCAACTAGGACTTCTGTTCTCATACTAGGCTTATATTTAAATTTTATCTGGATAACTTTAGACTCTCACTACTACAGAATGTGAAATCAATCCAGGCAAATTGTTTTCCTGTGTCACCTTCAATCTTACACTCAGATACCTCCCAAAAATAAGACATAGTCAGCATCTAGTAAAAGGACTTGCACTCTGTGCCGCATTTGGTACAGATATTGCTCTCTTTTCTTACACAATGTAATAGGAAGGATAATAAAAATAGATTACTAATAGATGAAGGTGTGTAAGACACGATTATGTTAGATCACATAATCTATCAGCCTAAAAACTAACATTTTTTATAAAAATGAATGCTTTCCAAACAATTCTCTATATTAAATTCTAATGACTACTGTCTTAAACAGAACTCTAAATCCCAGGCTCATAGGCACAACAAGAAATAATTGAAATGAAGAGGAAACCCGTGACCAAGCACAATTTCTAGCAAGTGAAACTTGGTTATTGGCTTCTTTCATTTTCATCAATGTCACCAAAATAAGAATTATCCCAAGTTCAGTGTAGATTGGTCATGAAAAGAAAACTGAGATACCACCTTACCTTGAGACATTGGCTTGAAAGACAACCCAGCAATTCAGCCTGTACTTTATAGCTGCATTGTTTTCAAAATAATACAAAATGTAGAAGACAGTGGAAATGACCCACCACTTTTATACTATTTCTGCTCACCAGAGTTGATTCTTTTTCCTTTGTTATTACTTGGGGTTTTTAAGCAGTTTTTTGAACTCAACCTATAAAACACAAAGGGATAATTGTCAAACTGGTAGTTTTATCTTTGTCACAAAGCATTTTAGAGCTTTTGCTAAAACTTTTATGTTACTGATGAGAGTAATACCCATAGAGTGCTACTTGACACTACCCCTAGGCCGTATAAGAATAACAAGAATTAGGCACAAACAGTAACTGGTGCATTGGAAACTCCTCTGCACTGTGCACAGGAACCACTATCCAAAGCCCTGTCTGTACATCACATTGTTGAGAAACCTAAGTGAACACCTTCTGCAGCAGACTGTATTCTTTGTCTGACATTTCAAACTTCAAAGCCACAATAACACTTTCCACTTGGGCCTTCCAAGTTTCAGTAGTAACCTCCCACATTGAAGGTGGCCTGATAAATAAACCACAGTATGTCATAATCTCACTCTCGGGTAAAAAGAGCGCTCTAATTGGGATTGAAGAAGCATCATGATTGGGATCAGCATCTAGCTCATCACAAGAAGCATTCATATACTAAAAATGCATGTTGGTTATTCTAAAGCAGCCTACACTGACTTTCCCTCTAATTTACAATGGAGGCAACTCCACAACATGTAGGATTCATGCAGAAACCATACATGGAAAGACCAAGTTCTGATCCAGACATTCAAATCAAGTTGCAAGAAAGAAAAGAAAAATTCTGCATTTAGCTAGCAGTTCTCACTAACATAGCAGGATTTTTAAACTGTTTGACCAAGGACAAAAACTGAGAACAAACACAGGCTTAAAGCAGTTATGCAAGTTATGCACCCATTAAAAAAATATTCACATTTGCTGCAATTTGTCTTTGATGCCAAC
Source organism: Limnodromus scolopaceus (assembly GCA_028565335.1). Lineage (NCBI taxonomy): Eukaryota > Metazoa > Chordata > Aves > Charadriiformes > Scolopacidae > Limnodromus > Limnodromus scolopaceus. The sequence continues at coordinate 7,164,425 of JAOXNO010000005.1, forward strand.
GAAGCTAAGCTGAGATTTACTACAAAAGCAATAAGAAGAAAGAAAGAAAGAAACCATTCATACATTTTGGCATTAAACTTCTAAAAATCAACTACACGCCGTTGCTCAGCCTTGGGTTATATCTTTTCCTCCTGCATGCAGAGATATGAGTAAGAGCTGTGTGCTTCTCCGTGATTTGCTTCTCCACCTTTATGCTTTCATGGTCACAAACTGCACTATTACTCTATTTAAATTCTCATCTATTCTCTGCCTGTAGCCAGAAGCACTCAATTAACTGATCTGCAATTCTGAACATGCACAGAACACCCCTCATTCCTTTCTGAGCATATGCCCCTAGGAACTCAGCTATCGTGAGTGTTTTTAGGGTTCATCTACATCCAAAATCATCAGGGAATCATAGTAACAACTATTATTTGATTTTCTCTTAAATGCTGTTTGCTTTTTGTAAAACAGCTATCCAGAGAACATTTTGTGGGAATAACCTCATCTTCAGCATAGTAATATTTAATTAAACATTTAAGAAACAAACCCACTGTACAGAAGTGTTCCTTCTAGCCCTGTATATCACAACAAATAATGTTGCGTGATTTAAAATTTGCATTTTCAATTATACCTAAAAAATTCTCACTGATCTATCCTCTCAGAGCTGCAACTGATCTAGCCTAGCTTTCTCTACCATAAGTTCAGCCATTTTGGTTGCAATTTTCTCAATATGGCATCATTACAAGAACTGAATTAGGAATGCCATACCTAACAGCTGTATGAGCCTTCTCACTTAGGTGTTCCCTTAAAGTAATATGACACGTTGTGCATTTATAGGACCTAGTCAGAGAACTCATTGAATAAACTATTCAAGCAGTACTAATACTGAGGATATAGTTAGGATTTTGCCATTTCTTGTGATACTTAATATGTCCTAGCTGTCATTGAAGAGTATTTGACAAATTAAAAAAGGAAAATATAGAGGGGAAAACCTGGGCATATTTATCAGAAGTAACTTGCGGCCACACGATGAACAAAGCAAGCATGGCCTCTGCATGCAAGAGAAGTAACTGCATTTGAGATGAGAAAGTACAAACAGCTTTTCATGCAAGATGGGGGTGCAAGATCATCTAGAATTCTGTTCACATATATCATCGGAGGATTCATTCACGCAGAGTCATACAAGACTGTCTAAGGAACCCAAAAAGCCTGTTTTCTAAGCTGGTTCAAAACCAGTTTTGCTCTTTTGGTCTAGCAGAAGTAAAACTGAACTGGGTAGCACTGTCTCTCTCTAGCTACAATAGATTAAACACTAGTGAAGTTGATCCAGTATTTAAACCTACATCCTAATGTTGACACGAAAGTGCATTACATTGTTACTAGTAAGTTTATGCTGAAAACTAAAAGCAGATTCCTAGATCAAGTCTTCGCAAGAAGAGGTGGTGGTGAGTGGATGAGAACAAAATGCAGCTGGCAGCCAGGTACTGGTGAAGCTGATAATGGGACTGATACTGGTTTATATCTTCATTAAGGGCCTGGGTGGTGGGATTGGGCACTCTCAGCCAGTGAACGAGTCCCAGTGGGGTGGGGATAAGGGAGGTCAGGGATGCTGTTCAGCATGTGGCTCAAGAGTACACAGCTTAAGAGGGGCACCTGCATGAGCTGGGTTTGTTCAGCCTTAGGAAACAAAAAGGGTAAAGATGACAGAGGAGGACTGAACTAATGCCTTTGACCACTTGCTGCATGTTAGAAGCCAACAGAACCAGACAAGAAGTGAAAAGAAAAAAAAAAAAAAAAAAAACAACCAGGCAACAAAAGTACAAGTTGCACCAAGAAAAAAAATCCAGTTATATGTAAGAAAGAATTTCTTCACAGTAGGAAGGGTAAAACACTGTAACTGCTAGCCATAATATCTCCACCTTTGGAAATACTCAGCTTATTTACTGTTCATAACTGAATCACACTTATCAGCTGAGCGATTTACATCTGTTGTAACCCTCGGAACTAGTACAAACTAAAAAGGTGTTTTCAAAACATACATTGAGTACAAAAAGTGTTTACTATTCTTCAAGGGCCTAACATAGCATTTTCATTTAGATGTCAAAGTAAAATTTGGAATTTGTAATGAGCCATTTCCATTTAACTGTCACAATCAGTTTTGAAATTCACAATGCAAAAATACAAAATGACTGCACCAGACTATTTCTCTGTGGGTCTGGCCTGACTACATTTAATACCCGGTACTGAGTGGGCTGAAGCAGTAGAACACAATGCTAAGTTTTTATTCATCATATCTTCACTTTGCAAAGTAGAATGTTACTGCTATAATAAGCAAAATAATAATAAATTCAAAAAAATCAGGGGATGCTTAAAGTATCCAAGAATTCAAGAAAAAATTTATTACCTGATTAAATTAAAATTTATTTACCTTACAACATGTACTCATAGGATCTGACATTATTTCATACCACAGAAGATAATTTGATTTTCTGTATTTTATTCCCTCCTTAATGTTAGCATGCCTATTACATTCCAAACTGTGAATAGTTTTACCATGTCTCAAACTCCTGTTAACTGCTTCTGCAATAGCTCTAGTACTTCCAGATCTACAAAAAGAACTTGAGCTGAACTTTACTGGAAGTATCAATCCACTGGACACAGGTATCCTGAGAAAAACTGGCTTTTTTATTTTTTAAACACTGTACATAATTAGATCTTTCAAGTCATTATTTCCCCCTGCTGCAACAATTGTCTTGACAGAAACAAATGTCTAGAGTTGTGCTACATGTATTATTACAGTACATAATGGAAAGACAGGAAACAGTGAAGTTAAGGTATTCATTTCCAAAACTCTGAAATGGCTTTTGGTTTGATTTTGTTGGGGCCTGACAGCTTAGTTCAAGAGAAGAAAATTATCAAGGAGGATGAGGTTGGTTCTACAAATTGAGTCTTTAAGGGAAGCACTGCTTTACAGATAGCTTTTTAGATTGTAGTAGTTCAGAGAGCGCCTTTAATTTAGGAAGAGCACTGAGTTTTCTAAAACCTACACAGGCAAACCCAGAAAAGGATACCATAGCTACATACCAGCAGCAAAAATCAATTATAGTCAGAAGATACAGCAACAGGATGGGTGAGGAGATCCAAACTAGCCAGCTTAAGATGAATAGCACAGCTGAGTGTATCTGTGGTCCAGCACCAGATGTTAAACCTTCCCACAATAGCTACTTAGGCTGCTTGTAACAAGCTTGCAAATTAGTATAAAACTAGTTATCTATATTTACTTGAGCTGATTTATGCATCATTAGGTCTTAATAAGTTCTTCAAATACAACAATTCATTACAAAAATGTTAGACTCCATTGGCAGTCTCAAAACAAGAAAGACGTAATGTGGAAACAACCACATGGGATGATCCTCAGAAAGAGAAAGTACTAAACTAATGTAAAACCAGAGGGCTCATTGGGTTTCTTGGTATCTAATTGGTACCTACTCAAGTTCTGCCACTAGTTAAAACCCATCTGGAGAGCAGTAGAACTGCTTGTTCTGTCTCAAACCTGCAGCGTTTGGTTCTGCAGCACAAGGCAGTCATCAGTGCCACAAAGCATTAGGGTGTAAAATAACCAGTATGTTAATCTCACGCTATTTTCTCCTTGACTTATTTTTCAGCTCTGTTAAAGCTCTCAGGGTGTTAGAGCTCTCTTAAAGATCTCAGGATGACATCTGGGGGATGTGTCAAGTTAGTTCACTTCATCTTCACCATAGGCTCCAAAGCACATTTCTCCAAGCAGAGCCAGTCAAAACAATTTCCCTTTTTAAAAAAAGTGCTTTTAATGGGTATGAGATCAAACATACAAATAAAACAAAGGAAAATTAACCACATGTTATATCATAGGTTGTCTCTCATTTCTCTACTCAGGGGAAAAAAGTGTTCACTGCAATTGTACTTTATTTTTTTTCCATAAAAGGTATGCACTAAAACTGTTTTTACAATGTGTTATGGCACATAATGCTGATTCTATCCCAAAGAGGTACTCCTTCATTTTGCAAGGGAGTCCCAAATCAAAAAGAAAGAATTGAGGGCTGTCCTAAACAAGCCACTGCACATTTCTGTAACCAGAGTGCGTGACCGAAGAAATGTGTGTTCTGACCCAGCTGTTGCTAATCTGGAAATAAGGGTGGATGAGAATAAAACTCCTACTTTCCCCTCACCCACAAAGTAAACTTCTGCCTGCAAAGGACAGATTTAAAGACTGCACTGTCTGCAATCCTGATCATTTTAAGGAAAAAGTAAAACTTCTATTCAGTTCAACAGAACCAGAATATCACAGTACTTTATGTGAAAAATGAACAGTCTTGTTCTATAATTACTCTGCACTCTAAAGTGCTTAAAGTTTCTCAGCAATTACTGATGGTACATTTCTAGATCTCCTCTTAGCTCTTTCCACAAGAATGATAGACAAAACAAAGCCCTGTTCTGATTTTTCATTGAGATTTTTCCCAGTGAGTAAAGACAACCCTACTGCAAAATATGTCATGGATCAGGTAACCTCCTTATAGGAAAAATGTTAGTTGCTACTACCCAACTCCAAAGAGATTTATTTGTTTCAGCCTGGGACTGTGCCACAAAATCCATTAGCATCCCAGAGAGCAGAAGGCAAAATTCAGGCCTCCTCCATCACCACAGAATGCCCAAATCACTGGCTACAGAGTCAAGCTCTCAGGGGTTTTTCAAGGCTTTTGTGACTGCTTTGCTGTGGCAATGCAGCACTTCAACAGGCAGGACAAGGTGTTCCAACATGCTGGGTCCATCCTCTCAGGCTGTGGGAAACGTGGGCTTACCTTCCGCGTTGAATGAAATAGCTGGTCTTGAATTAAAATGCCGTGCGTGTCCCTTGTGATATATACATTCAGTATATATAACTGTCTGCCTCATTTAGAGTTCATTCAGGCACAGGACAGACTGACTGGTCTCCCCAGGTAAGTATCCTGATGCACAAGAACTGTAAGAGTCGCTGGCTTGCTTAGAGAGCCACTCAAAAACTTTTTAATTAAGACTGCAATCTTCTGTGCAGTACAAGGCCAGCCCTAAGATTTATAATCTCTTGTCATGTTGCTCAAAGTCAGCGTCTCATTTTTATCTCTATTGCTGTTATCTATCTTTGCCTACAAATGAAAGGTTAAAGTTTGAGGCATATTTCTGGGCACTTGTCAAAATTCATTTTATGGAAAAATGAAGCATTTTCAGGGTTTCTTCTCTGGTAACACCACTGCACTAAACAGAATGGAGAAAATTATGTCATGATTTCCTGATCAGAGTCCCAGGAGCCAACACCACAAAAGCGATGAGACAAGTGTAAAAATCAAAACTTCCAGCCAAGATTCCACCTCCACATCCCAAGAGTCTCAGGCAATGATTTCCTAGTGAGGGTTGGTTTTTTGGGTTTGGTTTTTGGTTTATTTTAGTTATTTACCCCCACGGTCAATAGCCTCTTCAACCATTCAAAGGTTTCAGTATTATCAACAAGCTTTATTTTTCTCTCCAAAACTTTTCCCAAAAGGGTTTGGTTTGGGTTTTGGGGGGGTTATTTTGTTGCTTTTGAAAAAACAGCACAATTCAACAGTTTTCCTTAGTAGAACAGTGAAGTTTTAGATAATGTATCTCATATCAAACCAGTAATACCAATGACCAAAACTCAGTAAAGCAATGGCCTGTACCAGAGCCCTAAATCCTGAAATTCCACAGAAGGTCAAATGTTTCCCAGCTACATTATCATCCATACATTATCATCACGAACCACTTCAGATGTTGACTCAGACTCTGATTGGTTCTGGGAGAACAGTCATTTCTCTTTTGTAGTGCCAGGAAAAATAGTTTTTTGAGTGACAAGCCCATTTTAAAAATCCACGTTAAACCCCAATTCATACTCTATTAATGAGTTTGCTTTTTTACCACTTTTGATCTATTCCAAAACCCCAGTGCCTCGGCTTAAGAAGCAATACTGATTTTTGTATTCCAGCCTGTCGGTAATGCATCTGACATCATTTCTCTTGGCACATCCTTACATGCATTACTGATCTTATATGAAAATCACTTCCTCCTCCAAAAATAATAAAAAAAAATAAATCTGCACACAGAACGCTCACAAAATTTGAAAGCTCAGAGAAATTTTTTAATCACCTCCAACCTTACAGTTCAATTAAATCTCTCTCCGAACAATGTAATTAGCTACATATTCAATCTTGCTTCCCCTCCTCGAGGGATTCTCACTAGTCTTTACTAGAAATTTCAAACACCCAAATTTCCAAAGTCTTACTACTTAGCTTTTCGGCATCTACACACTTCAAAGCCAGATCAGCCCATACCTGGGGCTTAGTACAGTCCAGTTGCCACAGCTGAGGGCCTCAGAAACAGCTATAACTGGGGAGGGGGGGAAAGACTATTTCAGGAGGAAAGTTTCAATATCAACAACCACTCTGGGAGAAGCTATGAAGCTGCTGGAGCAGTGGTAACAGACTGACTTGATTTAAACCAGACTGTAGGTGATGGAACACTGTGGCTCTATCTGGTTCCTACCTCCCTTGTCAGGCAGGAGAGGTGCCGTCCTGACAGAATATAGATCCTGCCACCCGCAGCATGTGGGAAGCTCATAGTTCGACCACCCTGCAATGAAACTGCAATGTTTCTGCTATTGTTGCTACTTACTTTATACTAGGGAAAGCAGTATTTCACGCAGATAATATACTGGACAACAAGAAGAGAAGTCAACAGTGAGGTACTTTGTGAAATCCAGGCAAGTGCTATGGGAACTGGGAATGCTCAGCACACTGCAGTACAAACCACTTCATCTTATGTTGTATAAAATGAGCCCCAGAAACATTACGCTCATTTGGGTTTGAAAGAAGCTCAGTGGGATATTTAGACCAGATAGCTGATAGTTTAAAAAAAATTTCAAATACTCTTCCACGATCATACTTCAACTTTCTTTTGAGGCCAAGGCTTCACATAGGGTTAAAAAGTGTCAATCCTGCTTTTTCTCCAAGCAAACACTCTCACCACCACCCTTCTTGCCTGTGGTTATCAATCCTCTTCCTTATCCTGACCTCTCTTAAATACAATCATTCCACTACTTATTTAGCTCAAAGATGTGCTCCCACATTCCCCCAACTCAGTTTAAAATCATTTGTTTAAAGCCTGGAGGGAAAGGAGATAGTCTAAGAGACAAAGGTGATACTTTTTTTATACTGCCAAAGAAATTGATCCTCGAGGAGGGTCAGGATCACAATGCAGTAAGTTGCTGCGGGAAGAATTAGACGCACTCAGCTCAATGTAAAATAGATGGTTCAATAAGTGTGCATTACTATATCATACATCTGCCATACTTCAATAAAAGGAGATCTTATCTCCTTGAAATGCATGAAGTCAAGATTTCCATAAAGAAAATAAGTACTTTGAAAAACTTGGTATTACACTTGCATAATTTGAAAAGTAGCTATAAAAAAATGTATTCATTCAAACACAGCTAATTCTGAAAAAGGATTGTCCCCTTTTTATGTAGGGATATAGTATGAAGAGTGTACACGAATGCTACAGTATATTCTCCAAGACTGTCTGTGTTCTGAAATGATCCTGTAGCAATACCAGCGAGGAACAGCTGCCGTGTTTTCACCCTTAAGGTGGGGGGATTTTAGTGCACAATAGGAACATCTCAAAGTGAGCGTATATGTATATGTTCCATCTGGTAAATGCAGCAGAAACGAGGTACTACAAAATGAAAAGTCTTTCAACTATGCCCTGCCCCAGGATGAGCAAGAAAATAAGAGTGAGATGTACTTCAAATCTATTCTTTTCCCCACTTTTGTCTTGTCTTGACTTCCAATATATTGTAACATTGTCAGCTTTTTAATAAGAGTTCCAACTCATCTGAACTTCTCTTCCCCCAGAAGGAAAATCTCATGACTATCTTTTAAAGACACTGTAAAACTAGCATTTTCCTTGTTAAAAAATAAAAATCAGTAACTAAGTGGAAAAGGAGGAAGTGTTAAAAGCTTTTTTTTTTAATTTTTTTTTTTCATCCAACTTTATCAACTTCCTTTTTGTTATTTTCTTGGGTTTTTTTTTGGTTCAGTATTGGCATAGGTTTACCTGTCCAAGCATTTTGTAGTAGAAGTCCCCAACAAAAAAAGGACACAGACCTGTCAGAGTGAGTCCAGAAGAGGGCCACGAAGATGATCAGAGGGCTGGAGCATCTCTTCTATGGGGACAGGCTGAGAGAGTGGGGGATGTTCAGCCTTGAGAAGAGAAGACTCAAGGGAGATCGTACAGACCCTTCCAGTACCTAAAGGGGACCTACAGGAAAGCTGGGAAGGGGCTCTTTATCAGGGAGTGTAGTGATAGGACAAGGGGTAACAGTTTTAAACTTAAAGAGGGGAGATGTAGATCAGATATTAGGAAGAAATTCTTTACTGTGAGGGTGGTGAAACACTGGAACAGGCTGCCCAGAGAAGCTGTGGATGCACCATCCCTGGAGGTGTTCAAGACTAGGCTGGACAGGGCTTTGAGCAACCTGGTCTAGTGGGAGGTGTCCCTGCCCATGGCAGGGGGTTGGAACTCCATGATCTTTGATGTCGTTTCCAACCAACTCTATGATAAATCCTGAACTTGAACTGTTAAACACTGTATCATTTCGATATTTCTCCCTCCTTGATTGCAAAAAATTCTATGAAAGTACCACTGAAAATGAACCAAAAATAATCCTCACTTTTAGAGACTATCATTAAATCAAACAAGAAGCAAGAAATAAATCATGACACAATTTTAAAGGTGTTAATTTTTGGTTACCACAATATCTTGGTAAATAAATCCCTACATTCAGCTAACATACCACCTTCAACATTTCTTTTCATTGTAAATTAACACGTTTCTGTCATATTTATTTCCCTTTGTTCTGTGTCTGTTATCTTTTATACACAAGATACAAACACTTGATCAATTTTTTAAAAACCTCCAAAATTCCTACTGGATGTGGGTCATGTGGAATTACTTTCTTATCAATTTCCAAGCCTTACTGAGTGTTCACTCTCCAGAACTGATAATTTTAGCATTTAGAAATGTATTTATCCATTCTATACCTCTTATAATTTTTTTCCCCATATGGAAACAAGTAATAAAATTGATTGTCATACATGTTTAGATTTGTTTTATGCTTGCTATAGAAGCAATTTTAGCATTTATCTCTATTAATAATTGTAATTCTTTTATACCTAATTCTGGAACATCCATGGAGAACTGCTACCAAAAAGTTAAGCTAAAACAAAAATACTAAATCCAATGTTGGAATGCCAAAACCCAAATGTTAATAGTGGCCTTTTGAAATAGATGCACAAATAACTTACAAATACAGTTATTTAGCACATTGATTTTCTGCTAGATCACATAGATATCTGATAGTCTTCACAACAACAGAGAAAATTATACAGAAACAAGAGCCCAGGTACATCTTTGTTAATGTTGCCTTTTACCTGTAAGCTAAACACACAGACAATTACTGTAAATATAGCTACAGAGCACAACATTCTAGATATTAACAGCTTGCAATTTTTGTGGCATTTAGTCTATTTTCAGTGAATTTCCACAGAGGTGTCACTAAAGCTTGGGATAGAATCATAGAATCATCTAGGTTGGAAGGGACCTTAAAGATCATCTAGTCCAACCATCAACCTAACTCTGACAAAGAAATAAGAAATAAAAATCACTAAACCATATTCCTGAGGACCATGTCAACCCGTCTTTTGAGCACTTCCAGGGATCGTGCCTCAACCACTTCCCTGGGATAAGTTGACTGACGAGTTTTTGACTCTAGTTTTGTTCTTTGGGGGCTATGCCCAGGCATTTCCATACAGAACCACGTACAAATATGAATTGCTGCTCACAAATGAGCTCAGAACAACATCCTTGTATCACGGCAGCTCCTGGTTGCGCAAACACTGCTTGACCGGTAAGAGACATAGGGAGACACACGCCTCTGGTGAATGTCAAACAGATTCATCATTTCAACAGATCTCCTGGGCCAGGGAGAGAAAAGAAAGCAGAGTAATAGAAAGTAAAAACATCATCTGGGGGGAGGCAGGAAGAGTTGTATGGAAGTGCTGAGTAGACTCAATCTGCCACAAAATTTTGAAGGCAATAAGGTGAGCAAGCACTTTTCTAATTGAAGAACATAAGGCCTTATTCTACTTTCTCTGAGGTCAGATTTTCTGATTAATTCAGTGTCAGTAAGATCCATCTTATGATAAAAATCAATGGCCACAGAAAGAGGAGGGGAAATGGAGAGAAATTAAAGACTAACTCCCAGTCAGGAATACAGAGCAGACTCAGCATATGGCCCCCTTGTATGGCACAGAACAGGGAATATATTACACTACCCAGGGTGTAGAGTGACATAAAACTGTACTGCCAGTCTGAGAGCAGTTAGTATTGGCAAAACTGCTTCTTGTGAAAGTTGTTCACATTCTTCAAGCTTTATTGGGAAATCACATTAAGTCTGTCTCCATATTTATCTATCACAGCAGCACACACAGGCCTTGCTCAGGCCTGGCTGTGGTTTCCTTTACATGCACCTCCAGCAAACCTGTCTCACTGCCTTTGTAATGCAACAGGAAAAATACTGATTCTGAAAGACCATTACAGCAGCGAACACGTTGATGCAGAGAGTACCCTTTTCCATAAGGTTACACGTTTTATCTGCTGGTATTTGTAGAACGTTAGTACCTGGAGTGGGTGGTTTCAGGGCCTGGCTGTTCAGTAGTAGCATGGGCAGGCCCAGAGCAGCAGCCCTCAACTCTGCAAACACCAGCACTTACATATAGCAGTCAAAGAACCGCCCCAGTTTCAAAATTCATGTTGGTTGTTTGTTTTGGTTGGGGGTTTGCTTTTGGTCTGGATCAGCACCTCGAGCAGGCTCTGTGTGACCCTGCCCAGAGCCAGCCACCCCAATAACCTCGCTCAATATCCACCTGGGTGAGAGCCACTACTGCTGGACCTTCTTCCAAACACTGGCCACGTGCTAATGAATTCAAATCCTATTGGGGATATTCTACCATCATAATTCAATATGTACCAATGAAGTGCTGTGCTCCTTAAAAAAAAAAAAAAAATTAAAAATGCCCAAATATATTTTTAAGTTTTATTTTGTGAAAAGTAAATTATGCATGATGTAAGGCTACCCTGCAGTGTTATAGCAAGTGTTGCTATACTTGCTAGCATTTAGTAGAACATGTATACATTACAATAGCACTTTTCTTTTTTACCCTTAATTCTAATGCACATTTTAAAAAATGTATACTAAAATTCAAAAAATGTGTCTTCCACTATATTCTGCTGAACTCCTCCATAAGAAAAGGACTTTCTAATCAAATATATTTTTGTTATATCTTTTCTATCATCAGCACATTTCAAAATGCCAGACGTGGTTATTGTTAAGCAACGTTTATACACTGCTGTAATGTAAATACACAGTGCCCTTTAGAGATAAGGGGTCGGGGGGGAGGAATCTTACCCTCCTTAAAAAAGTTTGCTTTTATTATCCAAATCAGTGTCGATAACTGATAACCATCATTAAAAATAGTGTGCTTGGAGATCCCACGTCTACATGTGGGATGCAGGAGTAACATAAATCAATTTTGAAAGTATGTTTGTAGAAAACAGTTTATTTTCAAATACAATCTCTTTCTAATAATAATGAAAAACTTGTACCCTTCACAGCATTGCACAGCAACAGACATCAAAGAAGTTTCTACTTTTAGAAGTTAACGTATTGACAGTGCATATGAACAAACTCTTTGCTCCCTGTATACTGCTGGAGAAAAATCAATCCTACATGGGTATTATTTTATAGCTCCATTATCTCATGTAATTAAAAGTAATAGTTTTAAAGTGGACAAATCATTTGGTTCCTATAAAAACCTTGCAAGACCACAAAAAGGAATGCATGAGAGCTGACAAGTCTCTTATAAAACACTTCAAAGAAACATGTATTTAATCCTTCCCAATGTAGCTATAAGATGGAGTGTCAGACGCTGACCTCAAATACCCAGTGTAGCCAATAAAACAAGCGTATGATAGGCATCCCGTGGAATATCCACTGCTTTTCTCCTTTCCTCCAAATTCCTACTCAGACAGTTTTACTGGTGACAGATTCCACTCTACCAAACCAAACCGAAGATTGAGATCCTGAAGTGTTTATCAATCCTTTCTCATTATTAATTCCTTTATTTATACATACTGTAGAGAATTATTTTAAATACATGAATTTTACCGTAAAATGCTGTGAATAGTTATTTTCTCAAGTCTTTCTAGGTAGCATGGTGTAAAGGAGACAATTGTATTTTTACAACATCTGTTAAGAGATATCTATTAAAACAGGCATTGACAATTTCTGTTCATTCTCCCACTTCCCAAACAAGAAGTAGTACATAAACACACCTGGTGAACCTGCTATTATCAAATAATGAGAATATCAACATAGTGTACCAGTGTAGTAAAACAAAACCACAAATCTAAATTTAAACAGCAGGAATCTTAAACTAGCATTTATTACTTGATCTATGATGCTGAGCATTTATTAGCTGTGAAAGCTGAAAGAAATAGATTGATACTTCATCATCAAAAACGTGAATAAGAACTTAGTAAGCCTAATGTGTTTTTCCTCTAGCTTGAAAAGAAAATTAACCAAGTGTATATTCATATAAATTATGATTATCAGTATTTAAAGAATATTAAAATGCAAATCATTAAAGACAACATGAATCTTTTAAAGGCAGTGTCAGGTAGAACATGATAAACATTAGCAAAAGAGTCCATGCTTGAAATCGAAGCCTGAATAAATAATTTGCTTTGGAATCAAAGCAATATATAATTTTAGCCTCATGGTAAAGCAAACAAAAATATTGCAATTTATTTAAACTGTGTTTGTAACTACAAATTATAAAGACACACAGGGAAGTTGAGCCTTTACATCTTTCTACAGTTAAAACCATCATAATCGAATTTAGGAAAGAAGATAGGAGATACCTCTAGTCGTCAACTTTCCTTCATTTCTATTCTCTGCCAAATATTGCTCCAGCAACCCTTGAATTCGGGTGGCACCTTCTATGCATGCAACAGATCAGCAATGTTCATAGCTTTTCACTCGGTGATTAGCACATTGGATTCCACTTGTCTATTTTCTAGAATTTTTCTTTGTCGTTTCTTTTGGGACCTATAAACATGACAATTTTGGACTCCCCCCACTCCCACCAAGGAGGAATTTACTATCTTGTAGCTGCTATTTTTTCTTGTATTGAATCAATTCCTATGTATAATAACAGTCACCATTATTTTCCCACCCAAGAATTGTGCTTTTTTATACGACCAAGGAAATATTCCAAATGGAAACTCAACACAGAGAAAGATAAAATAATGCTCTAGCATAAAGATTTCCAAGACCATCTGATAATATTTTTCACTGAATTAAACAGAAGACTAAATTCAAAATTAAAAGAAGAAAACTGGGGTTCCAGTTTGAAGGGGTAGCCATCTTTCCTTATGGAGGAGACAGAGTAGTGAAAGTAAAAGTAAAACCTTGTTTAGTTTGCAGAGTAGCTGTAACTGATCAAATTATTACAGTTTCAATTTCATGTGCCACTTCAGGGTGGACTTTCAGTGTCAATTATAGCTATAAGCAGAGAAATGAAGCTAGCAGAGTATTCTTGAAGGTTTGTTTTAAAGAACATTTCTATCAGCAAGCTTCCTTCCCTTCTCAGAAAAGTGTTTGGAAATTTGGAAAAATGTTCTCCAAAACATCAAATTCATTCGAACTAAATTTCACTCAATTAAGTGGAATCTTTAATTAGGCCTTCTGAAAGATACACTGAAGTGCTAGACTTCATGCATACCTATAATGTGTATTAGAATATATGAACACATGGACAATTATAAAAAACTTGTCTAGATAATTTTAAAAAACTCAAGACTTCCCTAATTATTTCCCTGCATAGCTGCATAAAATGGACTGATGTATCAACAGATATTTAAACGACTGAAAAAAATCTATATCCAAATATTGTACACTCAGCTTTCACAAATATGATTTTTGAACATTTTATATAAATGCTATAAAGAGAGTTGTTAACCTCGTAGTTTGACATTAATCTCATTGGAAAAGATTTCTGGTCTTGCAATGATGGAAAAAACCGAAGATCTTCTCCATCTTTCAGGGTTTTTTTTCAACAATATTACTGAGTAATAACAAGAGAAAGTAGCGTTAAGTAACAATGAGCACTAATCAATCCCAATTTGTTCCTAACTACAATTAATTAAATTACTGTGTGCCATATAAATGGATTTTTTTAAATTAGATGTTTCATTTATTGATTGTTTAGACACATCAATACACACTGCAAGGGATCTTTTCCCTAATAATGGAGTTAAGCAGGCAAAACATTAAGCAAGTTGCCAATTAGCTGATTAGGTGTCTGATTCTTCTCCCTTAAAGACAGAGAAAAACTCTTACTTGTATCAGTGCCTCTAAATAGGCATAGTCGTACTCAAACAATTCCCCAGTGCCCTGTGTATTTTGCTGGAAATGAGTGAGAACAAATGCTATCTTTGGAAAAGCCATCTGAAATTTAAGAATAAAGTTTTCACTCCATTCATCCATAATAAGGGAGACAAGTGTCCTTCTTTTCCCTGCTTCCCACCAGACTGTCGCTAATACTACTCTCCAACGGTTCCCAGTCCATGAGAAAGTTCATTTACCAGTTCCTGTGAGGCAACAGTATTTTATGTATACTGAAATAGCACATAAAAACACATACAGAAAAGACAAAAAGTACTTTGAGTGCCCTTGACATATTTTTTTTTTTTAAATAAGGTTAACAAACAGTTCCATCAACTCCCTCAGATCAAGTTTCAAGTTCATAACAATGAATTAAACAAGAACGAACAAACAGCCTTTGTGCTGGTCATCTAAATCCAGATACAAATCTTGGCTTAATACTCACTTTCTTAAGGGTTTGGAAGACAGGAGGACAAGAAAGATAGTGCAAACCCTAAAGGCAGGTACCACTACAATACAACAAACTATACTGGAAATTAACTCCAGCAACCTAGAAAACAACAGGCAACCAAGGAAGATAAATCATACACAGAAAATGGACAGCGAAATGACTTACCATGGAGTAAGGACTAGTGCAGCTAGTCAACTCGCCCACCAAGCTGTTGCTCAATGACCTCTCACATTCCCACACTGAAAGAAAGGTAACTGAAGACACATGGGTTCATTTTTATGCTCTTAAAGGCTATTACTGAAACCCAGCTGAAAGCTGGTAACTTATTCACACATACTCAGGCCTCCTAAGACAACGACTGCAAAGATCTGAATGAAGGATTGTTTTCAAACAGATACAGAACAGAGTTCCACAGAGGGGCCATGGCAGAATCAGGCCATGCAGTGGCCAATATGCAGAAGATGTTGGCAAATTGGCATCCAAAACAAACATCAGGAAATGGAGAAAAGCCATCTCAGCTATAACTGCTATCTCATGATTCAGCTGTTTTAATTAGATACCCAGACTGCAAGATAAACCAGGAAAATGCAGACCCCCAAAAGCATGGGAAAAAGCCACCTTAACAACTCCACTCCTCTCCTGAACACATTATTGTTTAAACTATTTATTAAAACATCATCCATCTCTTCTAAAGACCAAAAAGCATAGCACTTTAAATAAATGTAAATTGTAAAAAGAAGGTTTTTAGCAGCCACAGATATAATAGCTCAATTTTTATTTTGGATCTTGGGTTAAGTCATTGTACTCTTGTCATTATTTGAAGAAAAGTACAAACCACAAAATTAAGTATAGATCATTCACCAAGCACAAAACCCAGCAAAAACATTAAAAACTTATTATCATCATGTTTTATTCTTCTGCTTCTTAGGCAGTTTTTCATTTATAACTTGTTGAAATTATCTAGAGGATGTTTCCTGAAATCTCTCAAAGTTTTAGACGATTTCATCAATATCCACAAATGGCACATTATTCTTTATAGCATCTGGCTACTCACTATGGCATTGTGGTACCACCAGTTTTTCTGTCCTATTAGATCACACAGTCTAACATGGAAAGAAAAGGAAGTGGGAGGAGTAAAATAAAGCAGGACACAAGGGAATTCTTCTTTTGTGTTGCTGTGGTATTCCAGGCTGAATCTTTGGCCTGCTCATGTATACTTTAAAGCAGCAATTCTACTACCGGAGCCAAGATTTCTTTTTTAAACCCACCTTGGGCAGTTGCATTATTAGGTTAGTGTTCTTTGATATACTCTATTCACCTGCCACAGCTCAGAAAGGTCAACCTTATGGGGAAACAATTCAAAATCCTTTCTGAAATATGTGATAAGAAGGAAACATTTAAAACAAAAAAGGAAAAAAAAAAAAAAAAAACGTTTGACAGCATGCCCTCATACATTTTTCCAAGGAAAGAAGTCAGAGACATCAAGGCTACCCCACTTTGGAAAGGTAACATTAGCAGGGGGAAAAGAACAAATTCCACAGGAAATACAGATAACAGAAGCACATCATTGATTGTTATAAATAGAACTTCATGACCATGTAGGTTGCACTTTAGGTGTATACAAAGACATGATGAATCTTACCATGCTGATATTGCATGCAGTGTATGGTGATTGGGATGTCTCTGGTATTAACTGTGAAAGAGGGAAGTGAAACCATTATAACAAACCCAGTATTTAAAACAAACAAACAAACAAACAAACACAACTAAACAGAAACCCCCCAAGTAGCTCAGGAACTACTACATAAACATGATACAGTCATAGAAAACGGAAAGGTGAAATTTTGCCCTAGAAAACTAATGCAATCACTGGAGTAAAATGAGATGGATCATCCAGCTTGCTTCAATCCCCAGTCACTTACTATCTTTGATTCATCAGTCACCAGGATTTCACCATTTGTGTCCACATATTTGCAATACAGAGAGTCATTTCACTTCAACTTTTTTGAATGTAGGTAGCTGAATTATCCTGAGGCTTATCATCGACGTGGTCTGCTTGCCAAGGCTGGCCCATGATCTACCCCCCCATTCCTTTCAGTAACACCCAAAACCAGCTCTGGGTCTGCACCACCAAAAGGCAAATCAGACTCTGGGACTGAACACATTCACTTTCTTCTCCTGCAAGTTGGATCTAAAAGGCAGAAGAGAGTGAGATGAGACATGAAAGCAGGGAAAAGTTGTCTGAAATTTATCATCAATAAAATCTTTGTATCTAGAACAGGTCTCAAAAGCTCCAAGTGAGCAAAAGGGACTTCTCTGGAGACTATAACAGTGACATTTTGAGGGAACCATGATGTTAAAATTTTCAGCCATTTCTGTAAGATGATAGGTGTTCAAAGGAAAGGCTGAAGTTCAGAGTAGTTACACTCTCCGTTGGAACTCCCCTGGTTAATCTCAGGCATCCAGTGCCTCAAGTGAGGCTGCCTTCTGCTGTCTCATATCAAGTCAAAGATGAGAGAGTTTTGAACACGCTTGTAGCTGCAAACACACGTTTTAACTTAGCGCCCTCAGTAGCCTCCTCTTTCAAGCATCAGTCATGAGAGATCCAAAGTAGGGACATAAAGTCCAGCAACAGCATTCCTTTCATGCTTACAAGCGCTCATAAGATGTTTCTCTGCCACATTAAATGGAACAGAGCTGGGAACAAGTGTTTCCTAAATCAGGAGAGAATAATCATGACAATTATGATGTATTTGAGCTTCTGTGCTGGCTGCTCTTGCTGCTGGCAATCTGAACAACAAACGCTCATTTCTGAAGGCAACTTACTTGGGGGAGCCCATGTTTGGATCAAAGGACATATAATTCTCTATAATTTGGACTTCTAATATCTCCTTAATTGTGCTTATAAAGAGCTCTGCGACATCTGAGAATATCATTACAATACACACATGCAAATCATCATAAAACACCTGAAAATGATTCTAACTTAGTAGGCAGGAGAAGATCAAGTATGAGGCACTCTAAGGAACCTGAATTTGGACAAGTCCATGGGACCTGATGATATGCATCTGCAGGTCCTGAGGGAACTGGCAGATGAAGTTGTTAAGCTACTATCCATCATATTTGAGAAGTTGTGGCAGTCTGGTGAAATTCCCACTGACTGGAAAAGGGGAAACACAACCTCCATATTTAAGGCAAAAAAGGAAGACCCAGGAAGCTACAGGCTTACCTTTGTGCCTGGCAAGATCATGGAGCAGATCGTCCTGGAAACTATGCTAAGGTACATGGAAAATAAGGAAGTGATCGGTGACAGCCAACATGGCTTCACTAAAAGCAGATCACGTTTGACAATTTGGTGGCCTTCTACAACAGGGCTGCAGCATCGGTAGATAAGGGAGGAGCAACTGACGTCATCTACCTGGACTTGTGCAAGCATTTGATACTCACCTTTAATTCGGTTTTCAGTAACCTATTCAGTTACTTGAAAAATGTTCATTCATACTATAAACTAGAAAGAAAGACCTAAAAAGCCAGTAAAAACATCCTAAATAGGAATAAAAATAAGTGTATTTGGATATTTCCATAACCATCCAGTTAAACATGACTGCATGACTGAACAACCTAGATCTAAAATGAAGTAGATTTTCCTTTCATTTTCAAAGACTGCAGGACAGGTCTGTTACTGCTAATGAAAGGCCAACTGATTTCAACGGAAAGGTTAGATTTCAATTAATTATCCCTGTTCAATGTCTGAACCTTGTTCAGTTACAAGCCTTAATAGAAATAGATCAAATAATAAAATATTGCCTAACTTATTAATGATTTTCCCTCAGTGATGACTACAGTACAAAATCTGAATAATATCCGAAGCTTTCCTCGCACTTTACTAGTTCTAATCAACTTCTCTTGTTCTTACTGTTTTATTTCTGAAGCAATCACACCATATGTTATTATGAATGAGGTTTTTAGGGATTAAATTCCCACTTAAGCAAAAATTTCAATCACCTTTTCAGAAGACCTCAGCAGATAGATGATCTCTCTACAAATGTTAGACAGGAGTGTTAAAAGTCAAGGAGCTTCCATTTTAAATAACGAGATTGTCCACGCTGCCATTAAGAAGACTGAACGGAAGCCACATACCTGAAAATCTGCTCCCAGCTATGAGAACTGGGAGACTGGACCCAAACCAGAAATTCCCAGTAAAGTAAAACGTCTACTGACTTTTTCATGGAGGGAGATTCCCTACAAGAGCACACAGAAGAGTCCTTTTTCTTCAGCAGCAGCCATTCAGAGTTTGTGCATCAGGATGGATGAGAGCCGACCTGGGAGTCCACAGGAAAGCAGCAACAAGGAATACAACATGTTACGGAAGACTCAGCATGTTTAGGTTGCTGAACTATAGAGAAGGCTAAGTGTGATGATAGCTGGCATGCCTTTTTCAAAACATATAAGAGTCCATGACAAAGGAAGGGAATCTGTTTCATTACATTCAGCATGTCTAGGGGAAGGAGTTTAAATGGCAGTAAGAGACTAAATATTACAAAGCTAATTTCTAATTTTAAGACTAGTGAACTAGTGGAGTAGAGTGCCTAAAGCATCTGTGTGGAGTCAACCCTAACAGAGAGTAGGTTTGAGAGAAACAACTGAGGGATTGTTGATCCTGCTCAGAGGAGTGGGAAGGACTCCCTAACCTCTCCCTTTCTCAAGAAGCTCCATGTACCTTCATGAATAATCCTAAAATGAACATCATAATTTAGTGCTGTTTATTCCCTTGTGGATGCTAAATTTTGAGGATGCTTGTGGATGCTAAATTTTAATTTAGTCAAATTTTTAACAGAATGAGAGGAGATAACAAAAACCCCTTATACACACTCTTACTGAGCTTGACATTCGTCACTTTCAAATTTGTTTTGTACAGTGATAGACAATTCAGTGACAATAGAGGCATTATATTGCTGCTTGCCATCTCACTGAATTTGACATGCCTAAGGATTAATTCTTATGCGGTAGGATGATTGTGTGAGGGAGTTTTTATTTTTCTTTAAACCATATGTTTGGCTCATCATTAAAATCCCATCAATTGTATTAGGAAGAATTCCTGTTTAGGATAATACACAATTTAATCATGACTTGGGGTAAGAAAAGAAAAACTGAACTAAAATGTTTTTTTTAAGAATTCCATTACTTTAAAGAGAATTTGTTTGACTGATTGCATGCAGTTGCACTGAAAGGCTGGGATTTTTTCTGGACTACAAAGAAAACACTGCTTTCCTGTGTAAATCTGACTCTGAAGTGATGCAAAGCAGCAGTGTACCTTCAGAAGGAGCATCAAAGTTAAAACCTGTACAGTGAAATAAACTGTACTGTTTGTGCCCTGCAAACGGAATAGCTTAATCCAAGTGCTCTTTGTCATGTTTAAACAGTCTGTAACTGTGCCAATAATATTTCAAAAGTAAATTGCATTTTTTTGTCTCATGATACTCAATGGCTTTAAGTCCAGATGGAGAGCAGTGACAAGTGGTGTCCCTCAAGAGTCTGTGCTGGGACCAGTATTGTTCAACATTTTTATCAATGATATAGACAGAGGGATGGAGTACACCATCAGCAAGTTTGCAGACGACACCAAGCTGTGTGGTCTTGTCAATACACCTGAGGGACGGGATGTCATCCAGAGGGACCTGGACAGGCTGGAGACGTGGGCTCAAGTAAACCTCATGAGGTTCAACAAGAGCAAGTGCAGGGTTATGCACCTGGGCCGGAACAATCCTCACTATCAATACAGACTAGGGCATGATGTATTAGAAAGCATCACTGAGGAAAGGGACTTGGGGGTGCTGATGGATGAGAAGCTGGACACGAGCAGGCAGTGGGCACTTGCAGCCCAGAAGGCCAATCGCATCCTGAGCTCCATCAAGAGATGTGTTGCCAGCAGATCCAGAGAGGTGATTCTGCCACTTTACTCTGCTCTGGTGAGACCTCACCTGG
>JAOXNO010000005.1:7185535-7200564 GCA_028565335.1 Limnodromus scolopaceus
GGGTGTCCCTGTGACTCCAGGGGGGTCGGACTAGATGACCTTTGAAGGTCCCTTCCAGCCCAGATGATTCTATGATTGTAAGATTCTATGATTTATTCTTGTGTCTTCTGAGTGCAGTCACTGCATAAATCTGACCTTTATCTACCAAGAGTTCAGTATTTTTACTACAAAAACTACTTAAACAGTTCAAAGTCATTACAGATGTGAAGTACCACAGCATGAGCAATTTTTTTTCTTCTTTAATCTGATATGGTTCTTATATTTCCCAATAAAAAAGATATAGTATTAGCTATACCACCAAAAGGCAACCTTTCACAACAGATAAGCCACCACAGTGAAAACCAGGAATACGTAAATCCAGATCCGTGACTGAATCCTGCTGTGCAGAACTGACCTGCTCATTCGAGCTCTCTGCTCTCAGCTGGTTTCACCAGCATGTAACCTGGCTGGACCAGACTCATCCCAACCACTCACCTGAAACAAACCCAGTGCTGATATTTCCTTCTCCCTCCTGGCTGTGAGCTTTTTAAAAAAAAAAATCCATTTCTGTTCATTTGCCATCAATCTTCATTTCTACACTTCCTTAAATCAGATTCAGTTTGGCAGTGGTTCGGGAAGAATAGTTTGTCCACGGACAGCTTTGCATAGAACTCGATAAATCCCAGTTGGAACATGGTTTCCATTTTAAATGAAACATCATTAAGTGAGACTTATATCCTTCAGATGAGAGAGCACTGATTAAGCAACAGCTAGGCAATGGATAAGTAAATGAGAACAAATAAGGAAAAAAATCCAAAACAGATCTTTTAAGAAATTTAAAGGTCTTACTAAATTTGTACAAGTGTTATTTTTATTTCTACACAATTTAGGTAGGTGTTGGTTTGTCTGTCATATTAGGATAGCAAAGCAAAAAACTAGATAATTAAGTCCAAAAACTTCTATTAGTGGAAATCACCTGGCAATACACTTTTGGCTCTACCAGTCTGAGTAGTCTACACCCAGGCCAAAACCACCTGATGCCTGACATCTCTCACATCAAAATGAATCACAGATAAATCCAATTTCACAATAAATCACTCTGAATTCTCGCTAATGTTGCAAATCAAGTTACAACAACAAACAAGAAAACAACACCACCACCACAACAAACCCTAAGAAATTTTGGTATATGGTCATTCCAAAGCTAATACACTATTCAGGCTGCATTAACCACATTGAGATATTTACCCTCAAATAATAATAGATATTTTCTTAACTTTGGTTGGGTCACAAGACAAGTTAGGTAGTCACGTCAACTGTATGTGGCAATACATATTTCATGCAACCATGGCATGCCTTAGTGAATTTGCTTGTTATATTTGACATATGGTTATTAAGGCAAATTTCTGAAAGATATTGATGGGCAAAGAAAAATCCAGAAACTGCTTACATATTTTAGGATACAACTGTCACAATAAATTCTAAACAAGCAACTGGGGAAAGAGTGATTGCACTGGATGATGAGGGGAGAGAGACAAACTGGGGTAGGGAAAAAAGTAGCTATAGCATTGCTGGTGCCAGCATCAAAACCAAATCACTAAATTTTTCTACTAATTCCCTTGTGGCTTTGCTCAAAAGGCATGCTCATAGTTTAGAGCAGTAGGCATTTGACATTTTTTCCTTGTAATAAGTAATTTGTATAATAAAGCTGTGAGGAAATTGAACTTGTCAGCATGTTAAATGCATTTGTCTCCAGGAATATAATAAACTACATATGTGGAATTGATAGGATTGGAAGCTGAAATTCCCTGTGATTTAAAATCTAATTTGTCATTAATTTTTTAATCCATTCAAATACTCAAGTTTTACCAGTTAACTATGCATAATAATTTCATTTTAAATGTAAATTAAATACAGGGCATAGCTAGGCACTGAAAACAAACATTACCCAAGGCAGACAGACAGATAGAAAAAATATTTAAATCAGTGCATTCCAGCCTTCCAGTAACAATACCAAATGTTACACTGAATAGGACACAGCTGAAAACTGTCCAGATTTTGGCACAAAAATACTATTTTTATATGTGTGTGTGTCTACACATACATACCTGACATTTAAATGTTGGTGGCCAGATTCCTGCAAGTTACACTTGGCACATAAAATCTATATTGTATGACGTATTAATTTAAAATAGCTACACAGAGCAGTGCGAGGCTAGTTGTTTTGAGGTTTTGTTTCTTCTGTTCTCATGCCAGCTAGTGCTTACCTTGAAAACACACTACTACAGGGGGGAAAAATTAGATTTATGAGCTGATCAACAAAGTTGATTTTTGTTATGACCTTAACTGACAACAAGTAAATTTCTCTGTGGTTTACACACAGATTATGTTGTTTCTCAGAGTATACTGAAAGGCAAAGAGGAGAATATTGCAAGATATTATGAATCTGGCATTTTTCCCACAGTCATTTAAGGGTTTATATAGAACTCTTTAGTCCATTTTGGCACCATATATCACGTGTTCAGTAGGATAAGACTTTCTGTTTACTAAAACAATTTGCTTTTTTAATCTATTCTTCTTACATATAACTTTGCAGTCTCTTTATCTGAATATGTTACAGAATATATGTAAGATTGTGGATTCTTTTCCTCAGTTTACAGTGTAGCTCAACTAAATTTATGAGAGATAAAAGTTTGAGTATCAAAAAATATATTCCACTGAATGTAACATTTCAATCTAATGTCAACTTATTAAGGTTCCCCTTCCCAAATGAAGGTCATACTCTGACAACATGATCTTAAAGATACTGCAATTGTAGACTCGGGCTAAGAATAAAATATAGTCAGCTATGTAAGATCTGAATCTGAAACAAATAGTATCCAAAGTGAGTCTTTTTCCAGTTTTACTAGAGAAATTTCTTCCCTAGTGCAGCTAATTTTTATAGACATATTTTATTGTTTTCTTTGAAGGCCAAAAGCAACATAGGTCAGCATAGGTCTATAAAGACCCAAGTTTAATTGCTGACATTGCCGTAGGTATTTTCGTGAATGTGGCTAAATCTCTTCATTTTAGAGTCTATTGCCCACCTATGAACCAATACAACGACCTCTGTAGCGCTTCCTATGATCATCTCTGCATTTCATGTTAACAAATGTCTTTTCTGAAGAGATTTAGGATACAACTGATATTTTTATTTTCTCTGTTCCTATGGAACATCACAATGCCCAGTTTTTTGTATTTCATACTGCAAGACTCAAATTATGAAACACTAAGGATAGCTCTGGGATGTGACATATGAGAGCATTTTGCACCACTCATGATGTTGAGACTCTTTGTAGCCCAGTCACACTGACTGCTGTTTAAGATGTTATTTAAGATTACAGAAGTAACAAAACAGAAGAAGCTCTCCCTATTTCTATGCTGAGAGCTCTGTCTCTAGCCCACTCCTGGCACCTGGTTCCACCTCACCATTGCTTCTGTGTTTCAGTCCCATTTGGTTTTTTCTCTCAGCACATTCACATGGTTCCAAGTTAAAATGTTCCATTTCCCTCCTTTACTCACCATCCCTGCTGCCTCTGCAAATAGATGTCATATACAATGTAAGGCTTATCAGGAAGGACATTTATATCTATGGCAGCAACATTTCCTTTTATAAATATCTTTCCATCTTATTTATAATATACTATGTGGTCCTCTCCTCTCTTCTCCCTTGAGGAGCAATTTTCTTTAAAATCCGCATTAGAAATTACCAACAAAATAGATGCAGTATTAATATACAAAGGTGACTTTCCTTGCATTGTTCCTCTACCATAGCAAATAAGAATCAAACTGAAACCCACATGCTTGTGTTTAAAAATGCTTATTCGCCTGCTCATAATGTAAAATTTGACATCATTCGATAAGATTCTTATTATTGAGGATATCGTGCATTTGGACATCCCAATAGATTCTAGTATCTAATAAAAATCTTACATTTCTTTTCTTCTCTGCCTATGCACACGTGTAATTTAAGAGCAATCCTCCTCAAAATTTCATGTTAAATAATTTTTCTACATTTTTTTTTCAGATTTACTAGGACAGATACACGTAAGACTATACATATGGAACTACTACCACCAGTGAAAGCACTTGCTCTTTTCCTAACCTCGAAGTCTGGCAAAGTCTTTTAGGGTTTAATTTTCAAAAATTGTATAACTATCTACAATTTGCAAACACAGCTATTTAAACAGTTTCACAGGGAACCCACAAGCTTTGTGAAAGCTAGTTTTGTTACAGATTATATTGCTGCAATCCAAACCCACTGAATATTTTCAGGTCCTTAGAGAATTATGATTTGTATCACTCCCTAAATGATTTCTACTGCTTGAGTCAGAAAAACTTTCAAATGCGAGAGTGTTAATTCATTAACTTCTGCGGTGGTTTTGTACAGGCAAACCTGCCACCGCCTGGAAAAGCACAAGAACACGGTTTTTGTAGCGGGACCTGAGAACTGCTGATGGAAATCAATAGAAATACCTTGGAAATTTAGCTGGGGACCAACTTCTTCCAACAGAGAAGTGACATAACCATTTTATCACCAAGAACATACACAGGTGATCTTGCCTGACAACATAGGTTTCCACGTATCTGTGCCCAGTGCTCAGCTCACAGCCAGTGAGCAGAAATGCAGCTTGTGTGTCAGTTGCAAGGAAGGACGCAAGAAGTCGTTAAAATCCCACAGGCTACATCATTTGCCAGTTTATTCTACAATTATTGGGATGAGGAGCTTAGCTCATTAGCAAAACATCCCTAAAACATGTAGAGATTATTAACTGTAATAAATAATTTACATAGCTAAGCCTCTACGTGACAAATGTGCTAAACATCTTCCATAAAACCTGCCACATAGTCATTTAATACTGCATCTGCTCTGACTGGCTTTCAGTTAGTCACATAAATGTAACCTAAACCTGTAAACTAGACTGAAACAGTATGAACTTGCTACATAATGTATAAGCAATACCTTTTTTTTTTGGCATGAGCAAGATTAAACCACAGATTGGATATTTCTTGTGCAACGCTCCTTGCATTTCTGGTTTTAACTCCTTATGCCACTTGTTAGGTAACAAAATATATGCCAGAGTTTGTGCGAGACACTCAAATTAAAAATTACACAGCCACTTTGTTCTTCTTAAGCAAGGTATCCTGAAACATATCATTTGGAAGAATTTCCTCAGCCTGGTTTTTGAAAAACTAATTTATTCTGGAAGACAACACTAGTTACTAAACTAATACCAAGGTTTAACTAAGCAGTTTTAAAAGAGCTTCTCTCTACTACCTAATTGAAATTCTTTATTTCCCCTCCAACTTTAATTTTGTCGAATAATAAACACCTTAATCACAATATGCATATTCCATTTTAGTTTTATTTTTTGAGATTTTATTTTAAATTCATAAACTAATAACATGCTATTAAAAGCGACAGATTGACAGCACTATAAATTCTTGTTCATCCATTTAAAAAAAAAACTTACAAACAAGTAAATGTTTCCCCAAGAAATCAAATCATTCTATTTTAATCTCATTCTGAGTATTGTCAATAGGAACAAGAATATAATTTAAATTAATGTACTTTTTAGTCTTACTGAGACTGTGACTTGCATTTGTGAAGTTGCTGCTATAATACATTCTTTGATGCCTGCCAAATTGGCTACATGTGCTTCAGTGGCACGCACCAGATTTTAAGATCTGAGCTGGAGATGAGTATATCACAGTGTATCACCAACTGAAAAGATTTTCACTCTGTAAAACCTTTTCAGATGGAAGTTTGGAATTTTCACCTTTACTCACTGCTGGCTAAAATTTTTCGCTATTCTGAATGAGAGTGATGAGGAAAAATTCAAATACTGACAGCAGTCCACTTATGAATTAATATTAAATCTTTGGTGCTGGTAAGCAAAAAGTGACATAAGGAGAGAACGTCAAAATAAAATTCAAGTGATAAGGCTAAACTGACTAAGGGATCTAGCACTTGTTAACAAATCCAGGTAAGCATCTTGTAGCCACAGGAGACTCATTACAGCAAAAACCTACCAAGAATTAATATTTAAGTAAAGCTTCCTAGAAAGAGCTGAATTTATTAATTATCAAGTATATTATGGCAACAATAGAAAAGTTGAGTTTGAGAAATAGTCTTCACTATGAACAGGATGAAGTCATCATAGCCAACACAGAGCAAAATATGTCTTGTAGAAAATGGATTATGACAGCCAACATATCTGAAACCCACACCGTTGTCATTTAGAGTCACTCAAAGTTCATTTAATTTTCTTCAGCAGTTCTTTTCCCTGCCACGCTCCCACCCCTCTGGCCATCTATTCCTATTTCCTTTCTACATTCGCCTACTATTTTTTAACTACTTAAGTGGATGTTTATTTTAGAAATTTCTTCCAACTGTCATGTATCAAAGACAGCTTGGCAGCTGTTTTAGGATGGGTCCATAAACTTTCCCCACCACTGCTATAAACTGGTGCTGAATGCTTGGGAGAACTGACACCACTTAGATATTTCTCTTTGCCACCAATACTGCTTTAATATGTCTTGATTTAATGACAGCCCAGTATGGGTATTGCAAGTTGCCTTTCTTTTTCTTAGCACCAGAACATCTCATCCTGAGCCACTCTAAAGACATTCTTTGATGCAGGGTGACAAGTTCTCCCTTGTTACACACACAATGTCCTGAACTCATCCTTAAAAGTCTGATAGGACTCATGTCAATCACTAGTTCCACAGCTTGCTCCTCCTCCCCAGCAGAGCAAACTCTTCTCTCCCTACAGTCGTTTAGTGCCTGAATTTACAAAAGATATATGATGCATCCCCATGAAATCAAATCTTAGAGAAATACTAGATATAACACCAGAAGAGACAAATTTTGCAAAAGAGAAAGCTAGAAGAATCTGGAACAATGGCTGAAAATAGCACAGTGACTTTATTACATAGTGGCATAATTCAAAATGTTACTCTGGTAGGTCAGAATGGGAACATAAAGCACGTGATATGCTCTTTAAGACTGAAGTCTAAAAATTACCTTTAAAAGTGTTTAACTTTAAAAAATATACATCCCAAAGCATTTTTTATTTATACCAGAAACTCTCCTTTTAATCTCTTGTATAGGTTCCATGCAAATTCTGGTAATCTTTAACAAAAAAGCTTGCAGAATAGCTTTGGCATAGAGAGGATTAGAAGCTAGCCAACTGGTGGCAAAGCACGACCACAGGACACAGATAATCTGAAGAGAAGACAAGACTAAGAGCAATGCATATAAGCTTTTTTTCCTGCACTGGTAAGACAACAGCTCCTAAATAACATTTAAGAAATATATGATGGCAACCTAGCCAAAAATGCCAATTTTGGGTTTTCTGCCTTTTAAATAAAGAAAAATTCAGTACACAGAATAACAGTGGCAAGCGCTCCAGGATCAACAAAGATTACTTTTTTTTTAAACAAGTGTACAGCCTTTCCATTCTCTCCAGTTCTACGAGGTGTGTCTAAGTTCATAATCCTGGCCCAGCTCAACAGCTCAGAACACAGAAGCTCGGAGTTGTGAGCGTGCACCCAGTGCAATAGCATGGCTGTGGCCAGCAGTGAAATGTGACAGATAAAAAGCTGAGTATTTGACATATCATATTAATTTGCTGAGAAAGTAACTCCCATCCAAAAAGCCACAGCAACAGATAACCTCTGTTATCTAGCCTCCCCTGTGGCAATAGGGTGGTTTACAATAGCCAATTTATACTGGTTTCCACCATGCCTTCTTTTAATTGCAGTTATAATACTAGATCTCTGTAGTTACAACAAAATTCAATAAAAATTTTGGACTATTAGGTCCTTAAAACCAAATTTGAACAAGAATTAAAAAGTATTATTTTAGCCATTCCTGTGATAGCCAAGGATAATTCTGATAGCTGACATTGCCCTGTTATCACAAAGGCACAGGCTCCTGGCATCCCTTATGAAATTCTGCATTTTACTGTAAGTTGCCCTGTGCTCTAATCAGTCCTTAGTCTGGTCTTTTACTGTACCTAGCATATGAATTAGAGTAAATAGTTTTAAAAGCTATATAAAAGCATACCCCTAGTAGCTGCACACCTCACAATCATCTCTCATCGTAATATTACATCTGACCATTTGTCTTCAACAGGATCACAACTATCCCCAGAACTAAGCCCCAGATAAGGTTCCTTCCTTTCTTTAGCTTTAAGCCAATAAAGAAATTACAGTATTCAAGAAATTAAAGTTTCATGCCTTAACTTTGCAAATGATCCAAATCAGAAGCCTGTTTCTCCCCTTTTTCAAATCTCTCTTCTAAAACACAACCAAAACATTGGGGAAAGAGAGGTGGAAAGGGGGCTTTATAACATTTTCAGGTAAAGCAAAAGAAACTACTTTTAGTATCCTATGCCAGTACACAAAATTTAAGACTAAATACAGGAAACAGTTGTTAAATCTGAAATTAAAAAGTTGTGTTAACAATAGAACAGAATAGTTTCACTGGAAGGGAACTACAATGATCGCCTGGTCCAACTGCATAATCACTGTGCGCAATTCACAAATTAACTTCTGGTTCTTTGGGGTTTGTTTTCTTTCATTTCTGTAGTGAACTGTCCTGCCATATCGCACCTGGGAATTATCTCCAACAAAATTCCCTTAAGAATGTGAAACATTTCTTACAGCTCAAATATCTACATATAAACACTACATTCACAGTTGAGACTAAGTAATTTCAGACCACTTCTCATTGATTACAACATTTTATAGTGAGATTATACCTAATCCTATTTCTCAGCACGAGATTTCAATATTGTCATAGTTGAAAAATGATTGATCTGAAAGACATGGTGTACTTCAAGAAAACCACTCTGTTGTTGGCTAAATCGGCAGTCAATATCTATCAAGCACAGCCCAGGGAAAAGTCCTCTCAAATTAATGGTTTATTTGAAAAATCTGTGATAAGTAATCTTATTCAAGTTGCTAGAAAATCACATTATTATCAGTAAGGTATGTATCTGTCAACTCTCTGTGTTGCCTTTTATGCTGATCCTTCTCAAGAAGGCTGCCAGCAGGAACTTCAAGAATATCAAAATCTTCTAACAGCAAAAATTCATCTAAAAGGAAAAAGGATTCATACCCTTATTTTAAATTACACTTTTTCTGCAATATCCAAAAAATAGGAACCTCAACCTATTCGATAAACAGAGATGGCTCAGTTCTTACCTAAACAAAGTTAATGAGATTCTCCTATTTACATTTAAGAGCTATAATTAAATCTTAAAACAAATAGCAATAGCCTAATATTTGAACTATAAATCAGATGTAACTGGAAGAAGCAACTGACCTTGGGACTAAATATTCCAGCAGAAGAAAAGTTCTCTATTTCCAGTTTTATAAAAAATAAGTTTATAATTCCCAAAGGCATACTGTAATCTCCATCAAGAAGATACCATGGGAATTTAAAAAAAAAAAAAACAAAAAAAAAAACCATAGGTCTATTCAGGTTCATGCTGGCGTGGTGACATGCATCTTAAAAGACCCCCAGCCCCTAAGTCTAGGATTTCACATGGTGCATTCACCTCTGCATACTAGTGGATTTTATCTTGCTATTCACCTCTGTTCTCCCAAAGGCACGCAAAAGCAAAACTCTCTCAATGTATATTCTTCCCCTTCAACATTTTTTTGGCTGTGATTGAAATCAGACACTCACAAAGAGTATCTTCTAATGCCACCTAATAAATATTCTATAAACATCCAGATCTTTCACTCATGTATTAAATATTTCATAGTCCCTACTGCCTATAAAAATAAATTTGAGGGCAGTAAAATTAAGCAAATGGAAAAAAATCTTGAGATGGTTTATCAACGAGATGAATTTCTTATTAAAGTCATCAGTTTATTTTAACAAAAAGCAGGCAGCTGCAATTAAATTCAGCCATTTGAACTTACAGAGCAATGATTCTTCTAACATTAAAGGTCTGTTACATGCCTACTATTCCCACTTTTAATGCAGAACTGGTTCTTTAAACTGGAAAATCCAAGTGGGATGGGCCTATACTCACTAACAATTTTTATTGGCTTTTTCTAGCAGAAATTAGATTAATGGAGAGACTTTCAATTTAAATAGAATTTAAGAGTAAAACATGAAATCAAGTAACAGTAATTGATACTGCCGGTGACGTAATTTATGGAAGGAATAATCTAAAGTTATAGTAGAATTCTAGGAAACTAACTCATCCTGATCCAATTCTACTGTTTAAAACTGGTACAGTGTGATCTGCCATTGTCCAGTTGGTTTCTGAAGTTATACTACCTATGCTTTTCACCCACCTCCCATCTTCATGCTAAAGATGATAGAAAAGAGAAAATACAGGAAAAGGAATGGAAAGGAAATATGAAATTGAGGTTTCTATTTATATATTTACATTAGTAAATAGGAGAAGTGGTTTTGAATTACCCTTCAGAAGTTGAGAGTTCTGCTCTCTGTGATCTTTAAAAACATCCATTCCAAAATGCCTCCGTTCAAGTGCTCAACAGAAGTAGCACACACAAGACTATCAATAGTCATTTCCCTCACAATTTGTGTTTTTTAAAAGGCAAAATAGAGAAAGAACAGGAAGTTTTAAGAAGTTAATTGAAAAATCTCCAACATCTCACTTTTTGTTTTTTTGGCTTTTTGTTTTGGGTTGGTTTGTTTCAATTTTAGAGTATGTTTCTAGTAACCTAATTTTCTTTCAGACTCTTGTCAATGCTACAATTTTGGCAGGGCTCAGGAAGGCTGGGCCCTCAGAGTCTGGCTTGATGCTAAATGAAGGGAACTGAAAATCTTATTCTCGATTTTGGGGCAGCAGGTCATTCCTGTTATTATAGCCATGCTACAGGTAGGAGGCAATTTGCAGAAAGGACTTAGAATAATGATGACTGCACAGCCGGTATCACCACTGTCAACTGCAAAGTGTGGAAAGGTAATTTGAGGGCTGCCTTGGCAGCAATAGCTTCCTTATTTTTGCTCACAGTTTCTGTCAGGTTACCCGACCCGCTGAATCCTTCTGGTACTTTATTCATGAAGTGAAAGTTTCTCTTGGGACATTCAAACAACTTGGTCTTACTTTTTGAATAATAGTAACAATATGTTTAATGTTTGACTTCATACAAGCTAAAGTTGACATTGAGGATGAATGTGAACAGCAGAGCCTGCGCGGCAGCTCTCTCTGAGCCAGGGGCACGGAGAGAGCATCCAACATCCCACGCTTTGCTCTCAGGCAGCTTGTAAGGGTAATGTCCAAGCTGGCTTCAGAACCTGATCTCACACTGCATTAACGTAAGAGCTACCTTAACAATTATTTCAAACATTTAAAGAACTGCATAGGGATCTTTTATTCATTTACATATTTTCTGGGTTGTTTACTCTTTGAGTTTATGGCACTGCTCCAAACCAATTTGTCCTTTTGCTTTACAGATACAACTGCTTTTTTAATTCCTTAAAGAGCAACCCAAGCCCATAGTTCCCTGCTGTTTTAAAGACTATTTGTTTCCAATTAAGTTAATTTTCACATAAATAGGTCCCATTCACAAAATCAAGACAATCCATGAACCTTAAAATCATTGACTTCAGTGACAGCAAGAGCTCTCTGAAAGTAAGAGGAGACTGCAGTTTTATGGCCAGTCACTGTAAACGTGTCCCTCTGGAACAGCATTGTAGCATGCATCCGAAAGCTTAAGCATTTGGATGGAGGGACACATTTCTGAGGCATCAAATGAACAGGGAGCTTGAAAACAATATTCTTTAATCTAGAAGACTTTGCCCTCAAGTCTTTAGAAGTCTCTTTAAAACAAAAAGTGAAAAAGAACTTCAGACCAATACATAAAAGCCAGATGCAACAGAAAAAGGTTTAGGAAACAGCATTTTGGAATTTCTGCTGCATTGCTGTCCTGCTGCCCTCATGCTTGCTCAAGTCATTTGCAACCCAACAAGCAGTCCTACTCCACTCAACCCCATTGACCTTGCCCCAACTAATAGGAAATTATTTCTTCACCTTCATTTACCCAAGAACACATCATCCCAGAAGGCACACAGTAGATCTCCCTTTCAATCATAGCAAATTGTGTTATTATCACTTCACATTTTCTATGTGAAGAAGTCCTTACCCACACTCAATAATTAGCCTTTTGAGTATTGTTGTGGTATTTGAAGTTTTTTGGTGTTTGTTTTTATGTTCTGTGTTTTTGGTTGTGGTTGGTTGGTTTGTTTAAGTTTAGCAGACAAGCCAAATGGCCATATCTGTCACAGCCAGTTCTCCACCGCCTGCTGTCTCACTTTGCTCCTCTCTGAATGATGTTTTAGCTAAAGGCAAAAGGACCATGACCAGAGCCGGTCAGTAAAAACTCCTCTAGCCAAGAAACCAAAAGAACAAAGTGCAGCCCCGAAAGCCAAAGACCAGGAGCAGCTCACAATAACCTTTCTTCATGGCCTCAGGGTCTCATACGTTTCCCTCTCCCATTTATAACAACCCGTGTCAAAACCTATATTTCAGGGGCAAGGAGTGGGGAAGAGCATACATTTCAGAGGTGTGTTATATATGCACAGAGAGGCAAAAAAATACAGTGCCAGTACATGGAAATCAGAAGCAAACAGTGGAGATTTGACTTCAGAAAGTTTTAGAGCAGCTTTTGCCTGTGCAGTGCAGAAGGCTGTGCCGTGCACTTGCCAGAAACCTCTTCATTATGAGCATCCTTTCTACACTGCAGGGTGATTCAATCTCTAAGGAAATCTTTATTTTGCATAAGGACTGTACACTGTTCCGGGAAAACCAAAAGAATTCTAAGACTAAAAATACAGTTCCTACAGAAAATAAATTACTTCAATCACTATTCTCCCTCTCTCCTGGTTTTGTCATGACAGGTCACCTTCATTCTAATTTCATTTCTACTGACCACGGAAAGAAAAAGAAGAATTTCTGTGAGACCTGACAATGCCTCTGAACAGCATCGATACCATTCAACAGCCAGTTAAGTGCAGTGACTTTGCCCCTGTTGTGTCTTTAACACTGTCACAGAAAGATTGGCTAACATTCTTCTAGGGGATGGCAATGCTTCCCTTAGGAGTGACTTTGTCTCTCCGGAGTCATTTGTGCTTTCAGCTACACAGAATACATTCTTCAAGTATCCTTTGATTTCCAATATCTGGAAGTGATGTGTCAGGATAACAAGCAGAAATTTAATATGTAAATAATAGACCAACTGAATAGAAACAAACTCCCACACCACCTAATCTATGCATTTGGAAGCTGGAAGCATTCAGACCAGCACAGATACTGCTACAGGGGAGGAGTTTCCTTTGAGTATTTCTGAAGGGGAGACTGGAGTGAAAGAAGAGTTGCATCACTAGCAGACACTTCAATAATCCAAGGGTTAAGATTTTGCCTGGCATGAAAACACATTAACAAGCAAGTATTATTTTAAATTATTTATTTTCTGCTTCTAAGAATATTGATACAGTACCAGGGTTACACAAGTTAGCAAGACTTTGAAGAATAATAAGCTTTATTGATTATTCAATATCATTTATTTTTCCCTAGGGCCTGGGAATTGTGGCTTAGCAGTGTCCTCACTGTGTTTCCAAAAGTTGTAGGCAAGAGGCAGCTACAACGTTCAAAGGGAACCTTTGTGCATCCATCCACATAAAATAAATTTCCTGCACCTGATCTACCATGTGGAGCAGAGCCATCCTGGAGCTCAGCAGCGGCTCAGCCCTCAGCTCCCTGTCTACGCATTGGTTCAAATCATTAAAAGAAACACCTGAATGCTGGGGCTATGAGGTTCAGCAAATGTTTCACACTGAATGAGGTCCAAACATTTCAGACGCAGTTGTTTTGTCAAGGTAACATATTTGGACAATTCTCAGTGTTTAGTAGCCCATAAAATCACACCTCTTTGAGCAAGTGGCAGTTTTAGAAGTTATCTAAAATACAGATTAATTCAGAGCCTTTTTAGGCCCGTGCGTTTTAAATTTCATGCCATTTAAGCATGGATCACTAAGTGCACACATTTTAGAAAAGATATCTCAATAGGTTGTACAAGATTAGCTTTATACATTCACACTGAATTTCTTGACTCTTTTTGATAGTTTATTTTAAGCCCTTAATGTCACACAAATACAGCACTTTTTTTTTCTCTAATAGCTAATAAGTTATTGTAAAAAGCCTTTAGAAAAGAAACTGTTTAAAGTGGAAGAACACACAAGAAGTTATTTTTACATTCAGTTTGATTTTTCCCTCAATTAATTCATTGTACGACTGCAAAAGCTATCAAGCCTCTGAGTCAGTTCTATTTCTCTTTTCTGTTATTTTATAATGTCATAGCAATGCACAAAGCATTGCAGGCGAGGAGAAAAAACAGGTCCTTGCTCCCAGGAGCTTTGTAGCCTAAAGATGATACGACCTACTAAGGCATGACAGTAAATACATGTGGGTGGGGGGAATGGAAATAAAAAGGTTACTTAAAATAAACAGACATAGAATCATAGAATCATCTAGGTTGGAAGGGACCTTAAAGACCATCTAGTCCAACCATCAACCTAACTCTGACAAAAAAAATAAATAAGAAATAAGAAATAAAAATCACTAAACCACATTCCTGAGGACCATGTCGACCCGTCTTTTGAACGCCTCCAGGGATGGTGCCTCAACCACTTCCCTGGGCAGCCTATTCCAATGCTTGACAACCCTTTCAGTGAAGAAATGTTTCCTAATATCCAATCTAAACCTCCCCTGGCACAACTTGAGGCCATTTCCCCTTCTCCTTTCTCCTGTGACTTGGGAGACAAGACCAACCCCTGCCTCTCTACACCCCCACTTCAGGTAGATATAGAGCGCAATAAGGTCTCCCCTCAGCCTCCTCTTCTCCAGACTGAACAACCCCAGCTCCCTCAGCTGCTCCTCATAGGACTTACTCTCCAGACCCCTCACCAGCTTTGTTGCCCTTCTCTGGACCCGCTCCAGCACCTCAATGTCTTTTTTGTG
>JAOXNO010000005.1:7200664-7216545 GCA_028565335.1 Limnodromus scolopaceus
GTGTCAGGAAGTTATCCCCAACACACTCCAGGAACCTTCTAGACTGTTCCCTCTCAGCTGTATTGTGTTCCCAGCTGGTATCTGGTAGGTTGAAGTCTCCCACCAGGACAAGGGCAATCGATCTTGAGACCTCTGCTAGCTGCTTATAGAACATTCCATCTACCTCTACATCCTCTACATGCTTATTATCTCTGCAGTACAAGAGCTTTCTCTAAAAGAAAGCACTTTCATAAGGGTTGCAGGAAAAAAATTGTTTATTTCAGTTATTTTTGCCACTAAATACACTGAATTGCATGTACAGTGTCAGCAATTATGGTGACTCTGGAGATTACTTGTATACTGTATAGCAGAAATGCATTAATAGTGCAACACTTTGCTGTACATCTGCCACTGCATTTGAAGGTTCAAGGTGGGAGTTGCAGGACCAGCAGATACTAAAGAACGAGTGGTCTAAAAGCAGAGGGATCCTAGGCTTTTTTTTTTTTTTTTACACCTTTTTTTTGTGTGTGTGTGTGAAAATACATATCTTACAGGTAAAACTAAACCAGAAGACATATGCCAGATGCAAGGCTCATGCGTTATCTACTGGCCAGTGTTCAAAACTCACAAACTCCAATCCAGACTGAAAACTCATTGTGCCTCCTGCAGACATCACACCCTCAGCAGCAGGTGCCTGGCCATATAGATCCATTCCTCTCCCATCAAACTGCTAACACAGACATAGCCCAAGGCTGTCTCTGTTCCTGCCTTGTACTAATATTGAGCACATATGGGCCAGAAAATTCAGCCCTCAGACAGCAGCAAATTGCTATTTCAGTTAGAAGAAAGAGTTTCTGTTGGAGTTAAAACTATTTGGATCCCAGAATGACTCTGGCATCCAAACACGCAAGCAGGTTTCAGTGTCTTACACTTCCAGAAAACAAAACGTTTTCCTTACCCTTATGTTCCTGATCAGGTTAGTTTTATAAGCAAAAATCCATAAGAAACTGCAGTGCACCTTCTTGTGCCTCCATGGCCAACATGTAGTCCAGACAGTATTCTGCATATTTTAGCTAATTAAAATAATGCAGCATTAAATTCAAGATCCTGAAAAGACTAGCAAAACTTTTGGTGACTTTTGATTCTAACAGATGACAAATCAACAAAGCTGAGACCATAACTGCAGACACTGTCCATTACATGATGGATTGTTATTCTTACTATGTTAGATACCGAAACACAGCATTAATAGTCTTTCCTCACAGTATCAGTGAATTTAACATACCTCTGATCGAAGACCAATGCAAATATGATTTTTTCCCATAACAGCTATGACTGATTATACAGCATCTTTCACAAAGTTGGAAAGTTCTTAGCAAACATGAATAAATGCCATGAATTTGACACGAGGTCTATGTACTCTGCAGACCCTTATTGGTAATTTGCCATGAATAATTTCTGTCCAACTCTTCAATGATGTCTTGAAGAAGCCAGCTGATAGTCAGTGAAACGTTACCTGTTTAAGTTTGAATATTATCTCAGTTTCATTAAAACCTGAAGGTAGCTAAACCCTGGAGCCCAATCCTTCAAAAGTCTGTTCTGGACACCTGAAGGAGAAATATCATCCACACCACCCTACATAAGGTGCTGTCATAGTTTGTTAGGGTAGAGTTAACTTTTGTACTAGCAGCTGGTGTAATGCTATGCTTTGGATTTGGAATGAAAGCAACCTGGGCAGCACAGTGATGGTTTTGGTTGTTGCTAAGCAATCAAGGCAATTTCTGCTCCTCACACCACCCAACCAGTGAGTAGGCTGGGGGTGCACAAGTTGGAAGGAGACACAGCCAGGACAGTTGACCCCAACTGACCAAAGGAATATTCCATGCCATACAATGTCATGCTCAGTATATAAAGCTGGGGGAAGAAGGAAGGGTGAGGACATCCAGAGGGATGGCATTTGTCTTTCCAAGTAACCATTGCGTGTGGTGGAGCCCTGCTTTCCCAGAGATGGCTGAACACCTGCCTGCTGACAGGAAGCAGTGAACAAATTCCTTGTTTTGCTTTGCTTGTGTACGCAGCTTTGCTTTACTTAAACTGTCTTTATCTCAACCCATGAGGTTTTTTTTTTCCCCTCACTTTTACTCTTCCAATTCTCTCTCCCATCCCAACTGGGGGGAGTGAGGGAGCAGCAGTGTGGTCCTAGTTGCTGGCTGGGGTTAAAACATGACAGGTGCTGATACTGATGCACCTGATGCATCAGAGGAACTTCATCACAGTGTAGGTAGCCAAGACTCACAGGGGCACAGTTATTACTGGTGTAATCCCCGCCGGGGACAAAAGGTTGATTTGGGCCATTATCTCCAGAGTCAAGAGAGCCAAGGCAAGATAAACTAATACCAGTCCTTAACAGATTGATGCAAATGCATTCCCTCATCCCCAGGGTCTGTGGCTCTGTCCATGATTGCCACATGGCCTAGCCTCAATATCAACAGAAAGAGTCCAACTGACTTGTGGGTTTAGGATCCCTCTAAAAACAAATCCTGCGCACAAGGCTGTGTAAAGTAGTAGATATAAACTGTGCAGATTGTGATTCAATATAGTTTTACTCAGTGATAGGCGTTTCATAAGAATTTCACTTCAGACAAAATTAAACTCAGTAGTATAACTCAAGGTTAAGACAGGTATAAATCAGCAAAGCTATACAGAGTTTGCTATCACTCCATCAATTTCTATCAAATGAGCATATGACCTGTCAAGACTACATTTAAATCACTATTTCAAAGTGTTTTTATTAAGTGATCAGAGCATATGTTACTTTTTTTTGTCTTCAACAATAATAAATCACAGATGAACTGACATGGAAACAGCAGAGGGGACAGAGTGCAATGTATTAAGTACTGTTCATGTTAAATGCTGCCACTGCACATGGAAAGGTAAGTCTCCAAGGGAAAAATGTTTGAAGTACTGCAAACAAAATCAAATAATTACCAGCTGTCCTGGTTTCAGTTGGGATAGAGTTACTTTTATTTCTAGTGGCTACTGTGTTTAAGATTTGGTATGAAAGGAATGTTGATAACAGGTATTGTTTTAGCTGTTGCTAGAAGGTGTTCATATTATTCAAGGACTTCTTTCATCTTCCCACAGAAGCTGAGAGGGAGCATAGACAGGACAAGCTGGCCAACGGAATAGTCCATACCATAGAATTCATGCTCAGTATATAAATGGGGGCTGTCCATGGGACAACCTGAGTTTCATTACCATTATTTTTGACAAGCTTTTTATACAGTAAAATAATAGGAAATAAAATGGAAGGGATGAGAATTAACATTACTGGAAAACAAAGGCTGAAGTGCTCTGAACCCCAAGATGGATTGAAGACACTGCAGCAAGTCAATTCAAGTGAGACCGTTTCAGTCAATGGACAGAGCTACATATCAAAAAGAAAAAGTTTATATATGGGAAACATGGATTTGTTTTGGGTTTGGCTGGGTTTTTCATCCCCACAAAAGTCCTTGAAGGTATTTGAGGTGTTCGGATATTTGCATAATGAAAGCCACAGGAAAACTATTATTTAACTGATTTTAATTCACAGCCTTTAGGGCCTGATTCAATGCTTATTGAAGTCAGTAGGAGTCTTCCCATTTAATTCATGAGTTTAGATCAGACCTTCATCTGCAGCCATAATGAAAGGGAGTTAAAAAGGGTAATTTTGGGGCACATAGTTCTCTTCAAGTTAGAAATCCTAGAGTCAGTTCCTTCAGCTAATTTGGGCACCCCTACTGGGAAGGACAGAGGAAGAGAATTGCATCCAAATGACAAGTAGATGAAAATAAAGACAACCAATGTTAAACTGTGTATTAGCAACCTAGTCGCTCAGAACAGCTCAGCAGTTCCTCTCACACAATTAGGTTATTCTCAGATAAATGCACTGTGTTGTATAGGCCTGCCTCACATCAAAACCTTGAATTTGACTGTTTCCAGATTGGAAAATATCAAGTCTACCTTTGAAATTTTATGCACAGAAATACAAATATCAAGCCATCAACTTGTGTTTGACCACCACAATAACCATCTAACCTGGTTTTCAATATTTTCTAGTCACGGTTAATTGATTTTCTAGCAAATTAATTGTAAACTCACTCCTGTTAAAGTAGTCTTGCATACCCCTTGCAAGAAAAGGACATGCACAACTCCCTAAACATGGGGAGATTTTACTGAGACTTCATATTTAAGCAACAAAGAATGAACTTATTCAGATAAGGCCTTTACCTATCTATTTGCCTGGAGCCTAGTAACACCTGAACTTGAACGAGGTGTTGTGTTTTTTGGGTTTTTTTTTTTGTAACATGAACATTCAACTTAGATTCTCTAATTTCTGTCCAGTAATGGTAGTAATAAGCTGTCTTTCACCTAAGCATTTTCACAAAATTTGCAGAAAATTTGAGACCTTCAATCTTCCACCAAGTTTAGTTGATCTAAAACAGCTGAGTTACGGGGGAAGCAGAAGACCAAGCATGAGTGCCTGAACTCTCTTTCCTTAGAAAAAGTAGCAAACTAAAAATTAAAGGAATAAGCCCTATTAACTATTCTATTACAAAGCTTACTTAAATGTGATTCACTTGAATTCCATATTCATGAAAACACAGATAATGAGAAAACACCCCAATTTCTGAATGACTGCCAAGTTTCAGCTTGCATCTCATTTGCCAGGCCTTGACCTTTTCCAGTTCATATTTTCCTGGCATCTTAGAAGGGCACTTGCTTTACCAACAAGACAGTTATGATAACAGCATAACAGATGTGCTCATAGAGACAGCTTACAGCCTGAGGTGTAAGACAAGACTTTAGTAAAGTTATTCCTATAGATTTGATGCCTACTCTCTGTCCCAGGCTTAGCAAAGAAAAATGCTTTGGAAAACCAAATACACTTCAATATCCATATCCAGCAGCAAACAACTCTGAACTGTGTGTCTACTTGCTTCCTAATAAATGTTTCTAATAAAGTATCATGCACTGTAATCTTCTCTAGGAAAAAAAAAAACCTGCTACTTCCCAGAGATATTTAAGGGAACAGGTTCACAATATACATTAGTGAACTTCTATATGCTCCACATTATAATGCTGTTCTACTTCATATGGAGACAGATCTAGTTTTTGTCAAAAACAGCCTCTTAGAAATCACTTAAAGGAAATCTTTCTGTTACACCTAACTTAATTTGGATAGAGGTGAAATTTTAGAAAAGATAAAAATTCAAGTTTTCATACTGTTTTTGCAGCTGTAGTTTAAAAAAAAGGAGTGAAAGCTCATTCTTTTAATGGTAGCCCAAAAATCTTCTGTTTGGAACAAATAACTTCTTTGTGAAAGCTCTCATGACACTTAATTGAGCTAATAACCCCTCACTTTAAAAAAAAAAAAGACTTTTTAAAGTCTGAAACAACCAAAATATACTTTGTAAAGCTCACATTTTAAAATGTATCTAGAGTAAATGTCTTTCCTTAATTTGATTGTGAAGCATCTTCAGACGCATAATCCAGCAAAGTACGTCAAGGGAGATGGCAACAAAACTAAAACAAACAAAAATTATTCCTTCAGATCTGACACCTGCTGTCTCTTCAGACACTGTGGACCTGATGAGAATTAATGTAGCAGATGGAGCAAAATTAATGGTGACTGCTTGGTTTCTGAATCATCAAATTGTAAAGAAATTCTATAACGGGGTTTTTTGGAGGTTGCTTAGCTGGAAAAAAAATAAAAAAGCATTTTCCTGCACATCCCTTAAAGGTATTCACAGATAAAATTGCACAGAAATGATCTTCCCATCCTGTTTATACCAGCCTAGTTATTTACACTGCTGCTTTAGGAAACATACAGTTCCTAAAAGCTAAAACCTCAAGTGCTCCGGTATCCCACTAAAACATTTCTGTGCTTTAACTCTGAATCTCTGCTTTGTCTCCTCCCAGGCCAGGGAAATTCGGTCCATGCTGCATGTCTTTCCAGGGAGGCAGCAGGAGTTTAGCAATTCCACGTGGTGCAGTTTTCTGACAGATCAACATTTTACTATTGTGCTCTTCTATATTTTAAGAGGATACAGCTTCTTGCTAATGAGCTAATCAACATAAGGAAAACAAGGACAGCTTTAAAAAAAGTCTGCAGAAAGCCTGTATATTCCATGTTGTAACAGGAAAGTATAGGAACACATAAAAATGCCAAGAACCATTACAGACAACTTTAGTTCCAACATTTTGTGAGAATCTAGAAGTTAAGTTTAGCACCACTAAAAAAGAAACTGAATTCCAAGACTTCCTTCCTTGTGTTCCTAATGATTGTCCTCAATGCTTCTGCTTTCAGAAATCCTGTTTGTAAAACATACGGAAAAGAAACGTAGGCCTTCGGCACAGGGCCTTTGATGCATCCACATTTGACTGAGACCAGATGCAACTGATCTTCCAAAGTAAGTTGAGTTGTCAAGAGGAACTTTTAGTTATTTCCATTTGTTTTCTTTCTCTTGCATATTTGACATTGATAACTAGAAACAAATGGACATTTTGAGATAAGCAAGCCATTTTTTTTTCATCTTTTGGAGTAGATTTCACATTCAAACTATTTTAGGTAATAATGTCCCGATAGCTATGGCATGCTAGAGAGGTCATTCAAATTTCAGCAATATCTTCTCATTTATGTCTCCCTGGAGTCCTATCAGATATAGTGCTGCACCTTCAGACAGTACACAGCTTCACAACCTTTGCTGTGGTCATGAATTCTCTTTGGTGAGTCTATGGACTTTCTTATGAAATCCCAGAAGGCAAAATCCTAATTCGTATTTTAAGTATCTAACCATTTGGACAAGCACAAACTTAAGCAACTGGTGATGTGTGGCAGTGGGATCTAAGGTACTGTCACTGTTTTTCCTAATAGCCCTGTTACCTTGAGTACAGCTGCAATGCAGAGAGGTCACCCTACTGTCACTGAGCTCCTTTCGGGCCATTTCTTTTTACGAGCAGATCTTGTCTCACATTTCTAATATTGAGCTACTCTTCCAATGCTGTGGAATTATCTACAAGCCTTTCTAGGGTCATGGTATTTTATTAGAACGTGGCAGCTCCTACCATGTATATATTTAGCTCTGCATCTTTATCCAAGTGCCAGAGCCTGCCCTTCTCAAATGTTTGCATTTGTTTTCAACACAATCTGAAGATTTTCACTTTCTTTTAACTTTAAAATTATACTGCTTCATTGCAAATCAGAATCTGTCTGAAATGGTCACCTGCACTTTAAGCATTTGTAAGAGATTATTAGCAAATCAAGTCACAGAGAAAATAGCTCCTGTGTGAAAATATAGCCTTTGTACATCCTAAACCCATCTGGCAGGCAGGTATCTACAAAATACACTTACACCAGCTGTAACAAAATGTAATGAAATGCAATTAGGAATTTATCTTTCTCAGACAATTACAAGTGCAGTCTTCAGAGGAGCCATTGTAACCACATGGATGTGCTTTATCTTAGATTTTCACTTAAACTAATGGCTTCTAAATTACTTGAGTGGAAAATTAAGAATGCAATGCTGCACTTA
Source organism: Limnodromus scolopaceus (assembly GCA_028565335.1). Taxonomy (NCBI): domain Eukaryota; kingdom Metazoa; phylum Chordata; class Aves; order Charadriiformes; family Scolopacidae; genus Limnodromus; species Limnodromus scolopaceus. The sequence continues at coordinate 7,208,218 of JAOXNO010000005.1, forward strand.
AGAAAGCATTTGCATTTCATTGCATATGCTGTTAAATTGCCATTAAACTCTACATTTATATACAGATTTTTAATTCATAAAATATGGTAATAGAATGAAACAATCTGATTGGGCAGATGATACCTTCTGAAGAAACCAGATATTTCTGGATATCTGCCTTCCTCAGAGCGTACCCTGTATCTGTTCAGTGTCACATGTCCTTTGTTTTGGGAAAACAAGCTTAAACAAAGAAGTTCTAAGATACTTGAAAATGAAACTGTTCAACTTTTTTCTTTTTTCTAAATCTATCCTCCAAGGTTTATGATGACAATTAAGAATGCCAGGATATTCCGTGAATATACATAATGCACCAGTGGGTTAATCCCAAGGTTATATAAAAAAAAAAGTATTTTAAAATAGCAAAATAATCTATTTATAGAGCAAAATAGTCAACAATCTTTTGTGCAAGAAATATGAATATAGAATCATAGAATCATTAGGGTTGGAAGGGACCTTAAAGATCATTGAGTTCCAACCCCCCTTGCTATAGGCAGTGACACCTCCCACCAGACCAGGTTGCTCAAAGAGCCATCCAGCCTGGCCTTGAACACTTCCAGGGATGGGGCATCCACGACTTCTCTGGGCAACCTGTTCCAGTGCCTCACCACCCTCACTGTGAAGAATTTCTTTCTGGTGTCTAATCTAAATCTCCCCCCTTCCAATTTAAAACCGCTACCCCTTGTCCTATAGCTACATGTCGCAACATGGTGGTTAACTTCAGAAGATTCCAACGAGACATTAAGAAGCTTTAAGAATTGCCTGGGAAGATGGTAGACTCATCTTTGCCAAAAGCTTTAAAAAAAAAAAAAAAAAAAAAAAAACCACCAAACTACCAAAAACTCCCACCACACCAAAACTTAAGCAAACATTCCCAGCCCTGCCAGCAATGCTGGGGTTGATACAAAACTGATGATCCTGCCTTCCAGAGAATCAACAAGATTTCTTAGTCTTTTTAGCCCTGTTGCAGATGGATTTGTTATTTCACAACAATCCAGCCTCTGCCACTAAACTCATAGTAAAGCTGGCAATAATCTCATTAAAGCTTTACGCAGTACTCATTAAGAAAAAAAAAGCAACAAGTGTAGAATATACTGTAGTTACGTTTCCAAGTTGCAATGTACACCATATATACATTTACGATCCTTTTGCTCACTACATGCTCAAGGTCAAAAAACTAATTTATTTATTTTTATTTAATTAACTGACATTTTGATGACATCCTGGAAAACACAGTATCAGATTTGACCATATTCAGCTTTATTCTCAAATGCTAAATTGACATTTGTAAGGCTCTCCCTCAGGTAGGATTTTCAAGAAGAGAGAGAATTGCTTGGACTGCATTGGTCACTAAGGGTACATAAAGCATTCAGTCCTTGAAGGGTCATTGTGGAATCACTGCTGATGTTGGAACTATTCAGAGATGTGCTCAATAATGTGAATGAGGATCCCACAGTACAAATACTGTACAGCTAGATTGAAAGAACAAAGGCATTGCAATCAGTCTGCATTTTCATCCTGTGTGATACCTAACATGAGGCTCTGATGTAGCTAATTTCAAGGCACTCTTTTCAATAGGAAGTTTTTGGTCCCATGTGCTTTTGGTGACCAAGTTTTAAAGCATTTTACCACATTTCATTCTAATCACCACCGTGCCACATGTGGGACTGACTCGGTAGTGACTCTGGCTGTTTCACTGATGGGCTCCAGGAAATTTGTTTCATAAATAACTTTGGAAAATAAGGACATTAAAATCATTGGTGTTTACACGAAAAGTAATTGAATATCAATCAAAACACACTGGCAACCTCTTGACAGCTCCAGTTCTGCTATAATTCATTGAATTAATCAAGTCTTGACACTGTGATATGTTATTACAAAGGCTGAAGAAGGAGCAGGAAATTACAAAGTTAAGAAAAAAAAGACCTTTTTTTCTACTTCATTGTATGTGAAACTTTCCAGTGGAGTAGAACAAGGCCATGAAAAGAACTGCCATAGCTCAGATTCATCTAATCTATTGTTTCATCTGGTAGAGGGTAACACCAACCATTAAAGTGATGGTGAAAGAATTGCACCAGGCAAGTTTCTTGACTTAACCAAAGCAGCAATAATGTTACAGCATCCAGCATATCCTTATAGCATATCTGTATTACCTTCATTACTTTTCAGGTGCGTGGCTCACTCTTGTGAGGAGAAAGACCAAACTGACTGTATTACATGAGTCCCCCTCTATTTATCAAAAGAAAATTAGCAAGGCAGTATGTTATGCTGTAGATTATTGCAATCTCCTTTCACTGGCTGCCAGGAATACTTTGCAAGATAAAACAGTTACAATTTTTGAAAGAGTGCTAAAAACTGACACTCTTGTGATCAGGTTGGGCATGAGTGACAGCTACCCTGACACCTTTGATGTACTTCAGCCACAGAAAATCTTTGTTTCAAAAACTCACTCTGAGCCATACAATATGAAAAGTGTGCATGGAGTTTTTGCTTTATTACTAACACATTGTGATACAGACCACAAAGAATAGGTAAATATTTGTATCCTTACAAGTATTCAGAGTATTTCTTCTGCAGAGTAAAGCAAAACTAGCTAGTATTTGCTTTTGTATATCAGTAAGATACCTGCATAACTACTGTCACCTCTACCCCCCCCAAGTGATTTCCCAATGTCATATGATGAAGCAGCAGTGGAGGTGGTACAAGAATTATTGTCTGCAGACTCATACCCTCCTGCTCTAGCCACTAGATCATGTGGTCATGAATAACTGCAGACACAAAGAGGCATTTGGAAGCACAATAACACATTCAATCATGCAAATGTGTGTTTAGTGCACACTAGAACCTGTCCTTATAATAAATGGGTAACTTAGGAGCACAAATAGGACCCTATATAATCAAACTAATATTCATTCCACTCTTCCAACAGCTTATAGACACACAGCAAACACCACAGACGTCTGTTTCCCAAGCTGTTATGCCTAGAACAGAAACGAAAGTGCTGAAAAAAAAAAAAGAAAAAGAAAAAATCTACTCTAGGGAACACTTGCAAAAGACACAGATGACTTACCAGGTATTCTTCCCCTACCTTACCTCCTCTTTGCTTTTGTAACATAAGCAAAAGGAGATAAACACATAGCCATATGCTAAAAAAGTACAGACAGTTCATAAAGCAGGAGGGAAATTATGCCATGGGATCTTTCTTCTCTAAATGACCTTCCTGAGAAATGCTGCATAGGATGAAGTGAAATGCTTACACTTCCTAGCAGCTACAGTCTGATGCTATACTTGCTGTTTTCTGATACTTTGCATCTAGAGAAGTGGAAAAAAAGCCAAACAGGTTTCAATTTCTCCGGAAAGTAGAGGATTTTAAGACCATTTCAGCTGGCAAAGTGCCATAGTTGCTCATGAAAAGGAGAAAGCAAGATATTTTAAACCTCATACTATATTCCCCTGCTACAGTGAGGAATAGAAATATCTTCATCTCAAAGATTTTGGCAGAAGGTGTTATTTCACTCCACTTAAATTTGTTTTTAAAAAATGGGCTCGATGAACAGATGTTGAATTTACCCCAGTGGAAAATGAAGTCTGCTTTTTATCCACATAACAAATCCAGCCACTTTAAAATGAGAGCTGACAAACCTCTCCTGAAGTACTGTGCTACGCTGTTCACTTACTTTTGTTGTACCCATCATTACTATCTAAACTAGATTTTTCCATTCCTCCTCCCATTTTCTCACCCAGGTGGAAACACCATGTGCCCGATTTTTAAATATGCTTTTTTTTCCCCTTTAGAAAAGTGATTTTTATACTTGGAAGAGAAAGAAGAAAAGCCTGCAGCAGATCTTCAATTGTGTGGAAGTAATTTGTTCTACAATCCTGAACTGGTGTCCATAGAAAAAAACCCACATCCTGCTTTTACCTCATGAAAGACTATTTCCTAATTGTGGACAAACCAAAGAGCAAATATGTCATTACACACATTTAGTGAGCTGGGATCTACATATCTTCTGGAAGAATGTTTTGTCTGGCAAATTGAAGCATAGACCTTGGTCTGAACTGGTACAGGAACGAGAGTAGTCCTAGGCAAGCCAACACCAGCTTTCACCTGCTCCTTCAGGCAGAAAGAACCTGTCAGTTCTGAAAGAGCAGAGATAATCATGGCACTTCTCAGCTCAGACCAAGCACTGCTTCCTCAGTTCTGCCCTAGGAGAGGAAAAGCAATCAGCTGTGTTTCCCTGCGCTCTCGCTGCTGAGGGGGGCAGTGATTCACACAGGCTGCACAGGGACCTTTGAGCACTCTAATTCCTTTGGAGTCATGGGATGCCTCATCCAACAAGTGCCCTGGCTTTTGCTAGAAATCTGGGATACTTGTGGGCTCCTGGATATCAACATCTCTGTTGCTCTCTTCTTGAGGCATTTCATAGTTTCTTTTTTATATTAAAAGTTATATGTTTTGTGCTTGCTGATGCAGTGCTCTGCAGTGCAAGGGTTTGCAGAGCCAGAAAAGCCAGGAAACATTCTGATCTGGAGGGATATTCTGGACTAAATACTTCTAATGTGCTTGCCTCCAACAGCAAGAAATTGGATTCAGTGACCTAGATAGCTTTTTCCACTTTATATTCTCATGTTAAGTACCTAGAGCTTGAGTCCTTTGCTAATACTCTAATTTAAAATACGCGTTAGCAAACAGTTCCATCACTACAGGATAAAACGGGAGCAAGAACAGCAGTGGCTCTCCCATGGCAATGTAATTCAAACCAACCTCCTGGTTTTTTAGGAGTTCAATTTAATACATGACACATGATAATTCAAATTTGAAATTGTTAATGGGGTTTTATATTTGAGTTAAACCTAGAGATACCTGATCTATACATCACTTAGAGATCTTTGCTGCATCAAATTTAAGACAAACAACAGCAGAGAAAATGGCTAAGGTGCAGCGAGACTGTGGCAAAACCTTTAAATGATAAAAGGCAAAGTACAGTGCATGGTAGATATTTGCAGGAACACATTCTCATCTTCAGTTTACACACAAACACAGACAGGGCAATGATATTTAATACCAAGGCACAGACCTCAGTAATATGTCCAATGGCAATTCCTAAAAGAAGTGGCTTTTTTTCAGCAACAATAAAACCAGCTCTCTTGGGCAATAGGAAATAAAATGTTTTCATTTGTCTAAAAATATGAGCTGGGAAAATAAATAGCTATGCTATAGAGAAAATGTCATTCAAATAAAAACCTGCACTTTCCTTTTGATGAGAGATTAAATATAACACTGTCACTGCCTGATATTTCTTCCCAGTTCACATTACCCTACAGACACCACTTAGTTACATACATTTTGTTTTATTATTCCTAGCATGCAATATTAATCTATTCTTGGCTAGTAATTAATTACTGTTACATATTTTCACAGCTCCATAGTCTCCTTGGGGGAAAGACTCTACTACATATTTAAGAAGTAGATTAATGTGTACTTATGTAGATGGACCCTCTGGAATAATTTACATTTTGCTAGGAGGATTTCTTAGTCAAACATATCTGAGTGGCTTTTTTTTTTTTTTTTTTTTTAAGTGCAAGAATAACAGTGTCCACAAAGTTGGGCATATTGATACCAAGAAATATAAACGAAATAATGTGTTGTCCTTTAGGAGCTCAAGGAACAATCCTGTCTTCAGTAATGATGGTATTCAGTGATAAAATAAGAATGAATCAGATCCATTATTTTAATCTACTTTCCAAAAGGTAGAACAAATTGTTAGTTTGCCTGCTTTAAACAGTGCCACTCCAAAGTATCTTCAGAGTGGAAGAGCTTGAAGATAAGGGGCCTTACTTTACTCTTTCATTGCTGTAATCCTGAAGATATAATTACTTCAGACTTCTGCCCTGATCCAAAGCATGCTGAAATTAGTGCAAGTCTCTCCTCTGGCTTCAGATTAGGCTGCTTAAATAGCCTGTCTCTCTGCACAGTATCTGGCTAAGGAGTGTAACTAATACAGTTTAAGGGTGTATAATTCCTATTCATGCCATAAAATGCAGAATTTCTATGAAGATCAACATCTCCCGATTGTATGGCTAATCATTGCATTCCCACTTCACAGGAAAGGAAAATAAATATTTTTTCTAGGAATGAATAAATTCAAATGTGACAGCTGAAGTGATAGAAGTTAATGGAGAAAGCAGCATTTCAACTGTGAGGAATGATAAATAACTATTGAGGTCACACAGAGGCAACAAGAATAATAGCTAGTGACTTGCTATGCAGTATATTTCACCTATAGGGAAGCCAGCTGACTATTTCTCCTTTATCCTTACTTCCTCAGCCTGCTTATTAATGTGGCCACATGAATTCTTCTGATAGTTTCTCTTCAAACACTGAACCCAGAAAGGCATGGCATGACACCCATTTAATATCCCAATTAACAGTTACCAAATATTTTGCATTCCAAGAACCTATATGATTTACCAAACTTTAACAATTCAGAAGTGCTTGCCCTTAGAAATACAGGCTTTGTTCAACTCCACTTGATGGTCTGACCTTAATGTATTACTCCCATTAAAACGACAAGGCATCTTCAATCCATGTGATGGCACCAAACAGAACCAATTGATCTTTACATTAGTATAAAGGGCTAAGTTTACAAAGCTTAAACACCTTGTGTAATTGTTGGGATAAAAAGCATTAAGAGGTACTGATGAGTGTTATCAGTGCATGGACCTTTAGAGTGGCTAAAAATTGGCCAAAGCATTAATTTTAGATTCTATTATTAATACTGTCAAAATATACATGCAGAACCCATTTGAAAAATATCTTAGTGAAGCGGCTACTGGTGATGTCAGTTTCTTCCTAAGGCTTCATGAATTGGGATCCAAGGGTTAAACTACAGTTTTTCTTGTATATTATTATTACCAGTTATATAGAACACTCTGCCCAAGTTCTGGCCTCTATTTCCTTAGATAAGGTTGGTCATAATTTTCATCAAAATGATCTTTCATTTATTCCTATTAAAAAAACTATTTTTTCCCCATCCTTTCAGATTAAAGAATATAAAACCATAAGTCCTTTGGAGGATTGGTTGGTTTGGGGTTTTGTTCTTTTTTGCCTGCCTTAGTTGAAAACTCAAATATTACCTAGTTGTTCAATGAAACAAAAAGGGTTTTATTTTCTTTCAAACATTTCACAGATAGTATTTTTCTGAAGACGACAGTTATTACTCTGGATTCACACGGGGAGGCAGTTTGCTGAAAAAGCTATTTCCATTTTTGCTCGTACCTTTGATGATAAAAAAAAAATAATTTACAGGCTAAATGTACTCATGACCATTTTACTCATGAGCTATTTATTCTCATATTTACCTTCAGTGAAAATAGCTCTTCTCCCCTTGTTTTAACTATCTCCCATATCTGTAGAATGCAGTTGTGCCCTTCTCAGCCCTCCTTTTGCCTAGGACCTTCTGTATTCTCCTGTATGAACACGGGAGTCTGGTAACACCAGACTTCAGCTCTTATTTTTCCAGAATATATGGGAAAACATTGTAACCTCTCCTGCCTTTGGAATAAAAATAAGTCATTGTGGACTGGATAAAGTATTTCATTAAGATACCTTTGATTGTGCAATCCAGAGTAGAACTTTGCCTCAAATAAAAAAATACAGATGACTGGAAACTTTATCAGATATAAGTCGGTCATGCTGTGTAATAAAGCCTACATATCCCCTGGCTATGATAGTTATTCTCTCGAGAGTTCACATCATAAAACATTATGCAGTGGTCATTTCTTACGACTCTTCTGTAAAAATCCTGAGAAAACACTCAATCTCATTAGAGAGACTTAAGCAATGATTTTCTTACTCTGCTTCATAAATACAGATAACTTTGCAAGCTTTCCAGATACAAGCAGGTACCAAAGCGGGAAAAAAAACCATGAAAGGACTTTAATTTGGGAAGCAAGATGGATAGCTACTATATGTGCAAGAAGACAATGATACACAAAAATGGCCATAAATTTCAAGCAGACTTGGGGCACAAAAAGTATCATTGCAACTGAAATAATACATTACTGCTCATATTCACTGTATGAAAGTTCAAAGCATCCTTACCATGAAGGGGGAACCATTCAAAGAATCACAGAATCACCTAGGTTGGAAGGGACGTTTTAAGATCATCTAGTCCAACCAATGAAAAAAAAAAAAACCAAAACAGAAAAAACAACACACACCACACCCAAAACACCACCAACCCAACACTAATCCATATCCCCGAGCACCATGTCAACTCGTCTCTTGAA
>JAOXNO010000005.1:7216645-7244380 GCA_028565335.1 Limnodromus scolopaceus
CCTCATCCTTTGTCACTATGTTACCTCCCATATCCAGGAGAGAGTGGAGGTTCTCCCGAGTCCTCCTCTTGCTATTAGTATATTTATAGAAATTCTTTTTGTTTTTAACATCCAAGGCCAGGTTAAGTTCTAGCTGAGCTTTGGCCTTTCTAATCTTTTCCCTGCATAAATTTACTACACCTTTATAGTCTTCCTGAGTGGCCTGTCCTTTTTTCCAAAGGACATAAACTTTCCTTTTTCGCCTGAGCTAATTCTGTGCAAATCATCCAGCAATATCACCCAGAAGGCTGAGGAATGAATCAGGCTTTCCGAAAAGCCATTCAGCAGTGCAACTAGCTCACATCTGTCCCAGGTAAGATTTGGATCTCATCCACACTTTTAGGTCATCCTGCTGCTTGATGTCTCAGGATTAACATGATCCACAAGACAGAAACATCACTTACTTTCATTCCTAAAGCTATATATTCTAGATTACAGAGGACAAATTTCATACTGGTCCACCTGTTCTATGCTTTGTCATTGTCTGTCAGGTACTCTGCTGCGTATCGCCAAATATTAAACGTTAGATATCTCCAGTGGCGCTGAAAGAATATTTTGCTGGCTTCTGCAGTTTGTTCAAAGGGAATCATGTGTTTTGCTCAGTTATATTCCAGTTCTGGAACATTTAGTGCATAAAGGTGTTACAAAAGTAAGTCTCTTTATTACTTTTAATACTGTGAAATACTCTAGCTCCACCATTAATTTCATTAAAACGTGTATATCCATTTTTCATATTTATTTCTAAAGCATGTACAAAGATACATTATTATCATTCTATCTATTAAGTAGTTTAAAACATAATTGAAATAAAGTCACCACACTTTGAAGATTTATTTAAGGCTCCTAGGACCAAGGAGCATTGTGAAATCTATTCAGCTGTTCTATTCAGTTTCTTAAATAGAATATAGAGAAAAGTGTTGTCTCTATAGAAACAGGCAGCTTCCTTGAACTTATTGCTGGTCACTTAGCTTCAGCCTTGAGATGACAATATGTATGAAAAGTTATTTCTTCATTACTTTTGCACCTCATAGCTATGTATGAGCAAAAATACAGGACAAGCAGGTTTGCTTTTCACCCTCAAGTTTTTAAATGAAAGTCAGTTAGTGATTCAAACAGGGAAGCTTGACAGTGCCTTCAATTTTCTACTGTCTTTGTAGTAGAAAGACATGGTGGCCCACAGCAACACAAAATGATAATCTAAATGTGAACAAGTCACCATTAAAGAATGATGCCCATTTTCAAAGTCCAAACGAACCCTGACATGCTATCAGAGATAACAGAAGATATTTTATTCATTTCAGGGCTTCATTATCAATCCCTCTTCAAAGCTGTCAGAACTCACGCACCTCTCAAGTGTGTAACAACTGACTAGTGCAGTAATTAGCATAAGAAGTTAAAACTAAAGGTGCATATAAGCACAAAAAAAGTGTACATGTATGTGCTTCTGATTATTGAGTATGAGAAGATAGCTGTCTTCAGAAACACATTATACTGTTTTTCAATTAGATGCACCACTCTGTTTTTCATCTGCCAACCTCTTTCTTAGAAAGCTGAAGGAAAATGATTAAAAGGAAACATTGTGCTTGAATTATTGGAACCTGTACAATAGGCCACCTCATTAAGCAATTTTCAGCCTCAGACAGGCCAGGATAGCCACAGGCACGGGAAGACACGGCTTCTATTTTATTAGGAGAACAACTTCTGGCAAAGAAATATGCTTTGGCCACCTCTCCAACTTTAACACCTTCTTGATAAATTGGAAATCAAGAGTTTTTCTGATGCAGGCTTGCAGCCACCCAAGATTTCTGGTTGTCACCAGCTGAGAGCTCAACTACCTGTAACTTCATGCCAAAAGCAGAGCTTGAATTCTGATCATGCCATCATGAACAGCCTAGTCCTAGTATTAATAAACAATAATATAAGAATTAATAATAAAATGTTCCATAAACATTGAAAGAGCCATGAGCATTTGAAGTGAGAAATTAAGAAAACAGCTCTTTTTTGGCCCACCATTTAAAATGTGTGAATATCCCCAGCATTTTTAACATGGCTTATCTGGTGATCTGCAGCCAAATCACCATTGAGATGCCCATATATTATTTGATTTGTGGTAAAGAAGCTGCTATGGAGGGCAAAAGAATGTTGTACTTTGGTGACTAGTTGCCTGAATAGTGGTGTGGTGTTTGTTTGGTTTACTTTTTTTCTCTTTTAAAGCGCAGATTTGTTAACCAATCAGCTATTAATATAATCCTTAATAACATACAGAGACATTTCAAACAAAACTGGACAGGTAGAAACAATGAAAATGACAATTCCCTAAAGGCAAACACTAGTTTCTTCTGAAAATTAAAGCTGCAGGAGATAGAGCTAAACTGCAACAGGAAAATAAATGACAAAAGTCATACCCTGAATATTCCCAGTAGGCCATTTGGTCAGATGAATGGTTGCTATAGCACCAACTCACCTTATGTGAATTCACTCCTAAAGACTCAAAATAGCTTCTTTTTCAAGTAAAAAAATACAGGCAGATAAATTTTGTATCAGTAACACCACTGGAGATAGACTGTCTCCAATCACACAACAATAGCCACCAATCTCTCTGTGAGAACTTTGCTTTTAGTTATGAACTGACCCTAGCAGCAGGCTCTGGTTCACTTTCCAGAAACCACTCGTGTCTTATTCTTTGACTACAATGGTAAAAAAATCTGATCCATCAGAAGTGATTCCCTACTGTGGTAGCAATATGGTTAATGTTGTCGGTACAGTTGCAGCAAGAAACACTAAGTTCAACAAAGGGCCACAAAGATGATTAAGGGACTGGAGCACCTCACATATGAGGAAAGGTTGATAGAGCCAGACTGCTTAGCCTAGACAAGAGAAGGCTCAGGAGGGATCTTATTAATGTACATAAATACCTGAATGGAGGGTACAAAGAAGAGAAGAGCTAGGATCTTTTCAGTGGCGACCAGTGACAGGCAATGGGAACAACCTGAAACACAGGTTTCCATTTTACTGTGAGGGTGACTGAGCACTGGAAGAGGTTGTCCAGGGTGTCTGTGAATCTCCATCCTTAGAGATATTCAAGAACCACCTCGACCCCCTTGAGCAGGGGTTTGGACAAGATGACCTCCAGAGGCGCCTTCCAACCTCAAACATTCTGTGACACAGACATCAGTTGAACTGTAGCTCTATCTGTTGCCTGAGTTCCTCTGGGAGAACTACTCCCTTCCAGATACAGTTCTGCATTTTAATGAGTAATCATACTGCAGAGTCATTAAGCTTGGACAGGGCTTATGTTCTCAGGGAAAGAGGATACTCATAATAAGCAAGAAGCAGTATGTGGGACAACATCTACAGATCTTCAGATTAAATCTGGCTAAAATAGAGACAAAAAAGTTAAGTACACATTAAATCAATATATTAAGTCAATAGGCATCCCTGCATTTAACACTCATGGCTTGGGCTAAGTCTCCTTTGCAATACCAGCATCTCCACTCAGCCTTGCTCCAAAGCCTCCTGCCTTTCCTAGAATAAATGACTATTCATCAGGGCAGGATAAAAGCAAAGGGGTATTGGGCTGGTAAACTGAATTTTGAGTCTGAGGCAGGCAATAATGGCTTTGAGTAAGGTGTTCTGGTTCAAGTAAAACCAGCTTTGCTGCTGTGCTAAATGGCATCAAAGATCTACCCTCTGGCTGTTTTCCAGGACTGGCAGAAGATAAGATATAGAGCTCCTTCTTGGATTAGGTTTGTCGCATGTATGAAGAATTAGCTTGGTATATTAACTTTTAATTAAGTTAAAACCCAGAAACTTAATGAAATGACTACACAGCATCACTATCTTTATGGACCTAATTGAATCACAAAGTGAGTCATTTTCTCTTGGTTGCAGCAAGAAAATTTATTTTAAAAGGGCAAATATTTTCCACGATGGTAAAACATTGTAATCACCTGCCCTTTCTATACAGCACATTCACATTTAGAAGAGAATAGAGGTTGGATTTAAGTGGCAGCAATGGCTTCACTGTGGAACTGGTTGAGAAGCACAAAATTACACCAGGTCTCACAACTCAGCTACACAGCTGTCCAAATTTCATTAACCTGTGCCATTTGTGAAATTATGGAACATTATTTACAATTGGCTGGTGCACACAACAATTAATCCAGATGAGTAAAGGGATAACAACTGAAATGACTGTAACGTGGGTGACTTCAAGTCTCTCTTGCTGTACTGAACAGCTTCTAACTCTGATGTTTCTAAAACCAGACTAAGTCCACCAGAATTCATCAACACTTTGTCTTGATAATGTCCCAATAAACATCTGGGAAGTCCCCCTCAGCTTGCACCCTTCACTTGCTCCATGGAGCCTTGGATCAATACCTGTCAGAGGTACCTTAACTGATGTTAATTCCTGCACCTTGTGTAGCAGTTACAGGGACCAGATGTGTTCAAAGTAAACTGATAGAGCAGCCATTGCTATTAAGTGGTAATAGGCCTCAAGTATTACAGATCCCAGACTGTTTCAGATTTTTAACATTTCTGGGGCAAGAACACTAGTAGATAGGAAACTAAAGGATTTAGTTTCATTACTTCCTTCCATGCCTCTTTGCTCACATTTTCTTAGTGTCACACTCTGCCATCTTTAACAGCTCTTGCTACCTCTCTGTCAATAATTTCCACAGCTTTATCCAAGCATTAAGTTTATTTTATTAATTTATCCAATCTAAAATCCAACATTACTGTGACACCTCCTTCCAGCTATGTTGAATGTTACCAGACATCAAGTCCTGGCACTATCCTATTTAATAACGGGTTCTTTAAGAGACATGAAATAAAATGGAATACCCAAAGGAACATTTAAGAAATTGTGGCAAGCAGCCTGAAGATCATATATAAGTACTTTCTCCTTCCCTTTCAAATTTCTGTGGAGGATCAGACAAATCAGCCAGCAACACTTCACGCAGGTACAGCTTGCGGGAAGTTTTGCTTGTATACCCTAGCAGTTCTGTCAAATACAAGCATGCAGGATTTTGAAAAGACCGTCTTTACACATTTATGCCAACAAAACTCTATTGCTGAAAAAATAACTCAAAGATCTGTATGTAACAACTGTCTGTTATCTAGACAATAACCAAACTAGATTGCACATTCACTTATGCATGGTCAGGTCAAGCTGGTGCTACCCTGCTGAGGGTGAGAACACAGCTTGGTCTATGCTCATTAGTCTCACTTTCATAAATGTCAGAGTCAAATTGGCTTTATTTAAATGAGAAACATATGTCCACTCCACAGGCTCCATTTCTACTTAAAAGAACTCTTCATGAATGAGGCAGCTCCTTTTTTACCCACCTATGCTCTTTTTCCTCTTAACTTCTGTGATTATCAAACTTACCAGCCAGATTGCATAATGGAGTTGCCATGGTAAATATTTTTTACTTTTAACGAACACTCAGCTATATTCTTCCTAGTGCCTCATAGCACACAGAGAATGTAAAGGTATGATTTTTCAAGTCTCTTGCCAAATTTCATGCTAAGAAACCCAAGAACTATTTTTTTTTTAAGCAGGGCTAAGCTGATATACATCCCATAACAAACTGACTGCACTAATAAATAACATGCAGTCTTAGTAAGACATGTTTCATTTTTGCTATACAAGCGTTTTCATAAACTTGATGACAGCTTTGCCAGAGCAACATCCTTATGCAAAGACACTTTTTCCCAAGTAATGTCATTTGCCATCAAAATCTAAATGCATGTATGACAAATGGAGTGTTTATTTGTCCCTTCAGTTGATGAAGGCCCAATAAATCACTCTGACTTCACTGGAGTTGGATTTTCCCTCCTGTGACTCCAGTTCCTTCAAACTGTAGGGTTTCTTATTATTTCCCATAGAACCTACACATACATAATCTAAAATCCATAGCTTTTTTGTTTTCAGGATTCTGATAGTGATTTTCTTTAGTACTCCAAGGCATCACAGATTGTGACCCAGGCTTTACACCTGATACATGCTTCTGACCTCAGATACAAGCTATAGTCAATCCAGGTTTATTGAGAAAAGCTGAATAAAGTAGTCGGGAAAAACAAGCAGAACTCATGGGAAAGCACCTGGACAAACCCCTACAAGTCCCAGCTACTCATCTGGCTCAGCCACAGGACCTTGGAACTCATCAATTCCCCATCTCAGCTCAGCCTGGGCAGCAGAACACATCCTTCTCCCAGCCTCCCTTCACAAGGATCCCATCAGGGATGTCCAACAAAAACCTTTCTGAAAGCTTCAGGGCATAGCTACCCAGATCTCCTCAGGGCAAACCACACTTACATATCACCAACAGGCCAGGAGGGCTGCACATCCCCATCCACCCTTTGCAAGCTCTCACCTGCCGTGGCCAGGTCTCACTCATTCCTCCACAGCTGCACTGGGCAGCTGCCAATTTTACCTCCCCCTATATAACACCATTAGGTCTCTAAAATTCACCTGAAAAGTCTTACAGTGTGATTTTTCTCATACTGTTGTCACACTCCCAAATCTGATTGGGACCTTGAAACATACAAAGAGCTGAAAATTAAAAAGAATCTTCACTCTCAAGAAATAAAGAAAAACATTTCAGGTTTACTTCTTTTGAAGCTTGCAGGTTGGTTCTTTTTGTAATTAAATTGGTACCCATTGTGTGTCTTCCACCTGATCACTTTAAGACCATGGATCCAGGCATCTATGCCTGGAAAATTGCTTTATTGTATGGCTTCCATATTTTTAACTGTAGTTTGAAAGATACTGTAATAGTTATGAATTCCCATTGAGACCCATTATGTTGGCAATCAGATGCCTCAAAAGGGCAAAAGTATTCCAGGCAACATTCACTATTCAGCTTTGAAAGAATCTACGTTGTTATGCTATTCTGTATTATTCAATGTATAACAATGAAGCATTTCAAGTACTTTAAAATTATTCTGTTACTGTGTGTACTTAAACAGTCTGAAGTAACAGAAAATATTTCTGGGAGATGGTTAGAACTTGGTAGAGAGACTTAAATTATTATTTTTTTTTTTACATTCTCTTCTAATGAAAAGAAAGCAGTAGCAAGGTTTACCAAAAACCTTCCTGAAATCCCAACAAAGAAAGTGTATAGTGCATATACTCTTTTTAAACTGAAATGCATGTATGTGAAGTTGGTAGCATCTTTGTGTGGTCGTTATCTATAATGATTACTGAGAATCCAGTAAAGGGAAGACGCTTATTTCTGAGTAAGAGTTCAAATGCTGAAGTAGCTGCTCACAGCCCCTCTTCTGAAGGCACTGTCTTTCACATCAGTACTTAGTCATTACCAAAAAGCATTTCTATCAACAATATCCCTTGAAAGAGTGAAACACCAAGGACATTTCAGGGCTGTCAGTGCCCTTGATCTGGGGAAGCATTTCCCTCACTGAGATTTTGGTCTGTGCATCAAGATATGGCCTCTTTTGACTCTCCTAAAGTAGTTAAAAATGCACCCAAAGTGATTTCCTGGAGAGAGGTACACATTGGCAATTAGGGAAGTTAAGTGCAGTGCATGTAGGTGTCATGGTATGAGCAGTCTGGGACCAAAAATTTACTCTCCTCCACACTGGTGAGGGAAGTGCTACTTATTTGAAGTTAATATTTCTCATTTAAAACTAACAGGCACCATGACCAGGAGAGCTGTGTGTGAGCTGGATCCAAATAAGGTGCAATAAATTACACAGTTTGCTCTTGTGCTTCTTCCTTCAAACTGCTGCAATTGAACACATCTGTAGCTTTTCCTTTACCTGTCACTGCAGTAAGTATGTGGCCCCCAGGCAGTGACTGCCAAAGCCGGATTCCCCCAGCACTTGCCCAGCCATGGTTCCTTCCCATCTCTCCTACTAGCTCCATACCTAAGCTCCCTGGGACATGATCAGAGCATCCCCAGGCACCCAGCCATGCAAGGTGCTCAAGATTTCTTCAAGCTCCTCAAACCCTTCCCATCCTGCCGTGCCCAGGCCATTTTGCACAGCCCCTATATTTGGGGTAATGGGTAAAACTCAGAGCCGGATATGGTGGGTTGATATCAGCTGGACACCAGGTGCCCACCAAGCCGCCCTACCATTCCTGTCCTCAGCAGGACACAGGGGAGAAAATAAGATGGAAAAAAAGAAAAACCTCACTGGTCAAGATAAAAGCAGTTCAATAAAGCAAAAGCAAAGGCCATGTACAGAAGCAAAGGAAAACAAAAGATTTATTCTCTCTTTCCCATCAGCAGGTGATGTCTAGCCACTTCCTAGGAAGCAGGGCTTCAGTTCACATAGCAGTTGCTCTGGAAGACAAATGTCATAAATAATGAATGCCCCTCCTTCCTCCTCCTTTCTCCTAGCTTTTACTGCTGAGCAGACATCATATGATATTGAATATCCCTTTGGTCAGTTTGGGTCAGCTGTCCTGGCTATGTCCCCTCCCAAGATCTTGCCCACCTGCAGCCCACTGGTGAGGGGTGAATGTTGGAGAGGCAGCCTTGCTGCTGTGCCAGCGCTGCTCAGCAATAGCCAAAACGCCAGCGTGTTATCAACCCCCTTCTAGCTACTAATACAAAACACAGCACTATGAGGGCTGCTATAGGGGAAATTCACTCCACCTCGGCCAGACCCAATACACCAGGGTAATAAACTGCCCAGATTCGCCGGTGACCAGATGACTATCACAAATCTCTGTAAAGTAAGATTGATCCGCATCCAAAATGCAAAGGAGAAGGACTATAGTTTATACCTCCATAAAACAGCCCTGGATTGCAGGCTTGCATAAAGCTGGGTAGTGATGGTAGATGAGTTTGGATAAAATGCAGGGAAGAGGACTTTAAACCTACAGCAAAGATAAATCCTAAAGGCAAACCCAAAAAACCGAAGAGGACATTTGCCTCACTACTATTTCTATCTGTCAGCTGCAAATAAGTCCTTCCATTTTA
This sequence comes from Limnodromus scolopaceus, assembly GCA_028565335.1. NCBI lineage: Eukaryota > Metazoa > Chordata > Aves > Charadriiformes > Scolopacidae > Limnodromus > Limnodromus scolopaceus. The sequence continues at coordinate 7,225,639 of JAOXNO010000005.1, forward strand.
TTCAATATTCTTTTTACCAAGGTTAGAAATCAGGAGCAGATCAAGCTGAACTTTTGTAAAGATGTAATAATTTATACCGATCAAGATGTTTGTTTTTGCTTGGGGTTTGGTCACTTTGTTGTTGGGTTATTTAGGGTTAGGGAAGAGCTGAAGAAAGGTGGATGACATGACAGGTGACCTGCATCTGGGAAAATGATACAATTTCAGTTTTTGGGGAAAACTACTGAAAAGGAAACGCAGAAGACCCCTTTGTTCGGCAGCAGGCAACAATGAAAACAAAATCTCAGAACAAGTAAATTAATAAATAAGTCAGGTTGCAGATTGTTGCAGAGCCACAACAAGCTGCAGAGTTTATTGTTTTGTTTCCAGACTGAGGTCTACAGAAAATAAATATATGGGGCTCGGGGCGTTTGCAGATAATGAACATCCAGACTGAGGAATGCACCCCAAGGTATTTTGGGAATCATCTCACTGACAGAACAGAAATCAGATAAAAAAGCGAGAAAGAAATATGATCTGCAGAGACACAGAGAGACAGAGACTCGAACTGACGGGTAAGTAATGGCATCTTTCCACCCGTAGTACAAATAACTACATTTGAAGTTTACCAAGGAACAGATTTAAGCTGATTTAGCCCTGACCTGTTTCTGAAGTGTTGTCTATACAGTGCAACTGGTGAACTAACAAACTTGCAGGCCTGCTGTCTCTGCTGCCTGCCTCCTCTCCCATCAGCCAGCCTGGAGGCTGGGAGCTGCTGGAGGCCTGCCCTTATGTATGCATTAAACCATGCTGGTCATTCAACCAGGTATTTAATCTTCCCAGGCACATTTGTTATCAGGATAACAGGAGGGATTTTTTACTAGTCTGCAAATAGGGTACTCGTGACTTCAGAGAACCTGTCTCTGCTGCCTAAAGGCAGATATCTGGGTGCAGGGGTGGTCACCTGGAGCCACAGCCCCTGCGTGCAGCACAGTGCCACTGCCACACGCACACCCGAGTGCACCGAGGACTCTGCCTTTCTGCAGTCAGCTCGGTACCAAAGCATCTTTCTGATGGTGGTTTTTCCCCAAGTGCAATTCATACTGATGAGTCTAATACCCAGTTACAAATGCAAAACCGAAAGAAAAACTTTACCTGACCCCAAAACAATATCTTCATATGATATATAATTATTCTTGTTCCATTTTGGCACCAAGCCATTAATTTTGAATGGAATAAGGGAAAAAATTGTCAGTGTAACATGTCTTTCATGGAACAGAAAGCATAGCATGACTCCTGCCACAAACCAACCTCCACCAACCTGTAATAACAGATATGCTCGAACATTACCTGTAATAAATCCAAGAATTAAGTGAAAAAAATCTTCATGAATTCACTTCAAGTGCAATGAGCTTAAAGTCATTCTCCAAAAAGAAAAAAGGCTACACAAGGGTCTTTAAACAATTTGTCTTTTTTCATCCCTTTGTATAGTACTGTTAAGTTAATTATAGCACTGCATTGGTTACAGTTGCCTCTGCTTTGTACAGGAATTTAGATCCTCAAGTACTGTAAATTGAGGTGTCTATTGACTCTAGCACATGGAGTCTTTCTGTCTTTACACTACATCAATCTTGTGTGTTTCGATATTAACTTCAGTTTCTGTTTATCAGCTTACAATTATTTAATCAAGAAAGGCTCTTGAAATGCATTACCACACTTTGAAAAATAATACCAAGGATGAAAGAGAGAGGAAAAGCAACAGATGGGTAACAGTTCCAGCAGGACAATTCAATTTCCAAACAACAAGCTATCACAAGCGCATCAGCCTCCCCACAGGTTTCTTTTTAAGTTTAGCAATAATGTGTTAAACGTGCCTCCAATTTCTGAGGAATTTCACAGCGTAAACGTTTCAGTGAACCTTTGGTAATTGCAGCAAAGCTCATTAAGACAAACAGCCCTGTGGGGACTCTGCCAGAGATGCCTGAGGCTGCTCTGGGTGCTGCAGTGGCCTTCCTCCCCCCACAAGGACTTTTTGGGTGAGCAGCACCCAAACAGCAGGACTGGCAATGGATTTCTTTGCCAAACAAACATCCCAGCTGAGGCTGAAGCCTCTGTAAGTGGAACACGGGGAGAGGAAACTGGTCTCCTGTGCTGAACTATCACTGCACGTTACACTTGTGCAAGGAATAGTCTCTTCATTGGGTTGCAGTGTCTCCATTCATCACTGGGTAGGAATGTACTGCTCCCCCCCCCCCCGTTTTTGATTGTTATCATCCATGTGTGTAGTTATCCAGCTGAAAAATAGTTAGGAAATAACTGAGCAACCAATATAGTCCATTAATTTTCCTCATTTCTCTCCCCCTTTAGGATCTGTCTGTAGAAGCCTGAATTCCTCCTATGCATGAAGCAGAGTATTCCCATGATTTAATTTGCTTTCATGAAATAGGGATTATCTGCTGCTCTAGGTTTACTTTCCCTTGAAATACCTTACAGTCTCCTTTAAAAAGCAGCCTCCTTGGGTCAGGCACCTGGAATCACCAAGCTCTACTGCTCCCTCTCTCCCAAGCCACAGGGTGCTTCAAATCCATGTGCCGCTCCCCCTGGGCTCCTGTGCAGCCCAGCACAGAGCTGGGGGCACACTCTAAGGCTGGAAATAGAACTGGTTTTCTTTTCTCACATGCCATACAGCTGTGTGTGTCTGAATCCACACATGTGGCTTCTAGAAGGGAATCGTTATGAGGAAGCAAAACCAGCAAAGTCTGAGTCTTGCGTTGTAGCCAATATTGTGGGAACTTGGATTCTCTCCTCTTTTAATAAATAACAATATTGGAACGTTTAATTCATTACTGTTCATATTATCCCATTACATTCCTTGAACTAATGACGTTTAATTCTTATTATGTCCTATGAGTCTGCTCATGTAAATGACTGGCAAGCCCCTGGTTTGATGCAGAGAAAGAAGAAGCTTGCAGCACGCAGCACCGTTAAAAGTTATTTAAGATTTTCTGTACTGTTTCCCCACAAGAGTTTCCATCTTTTCTCTACTTAAAGCCTTTTTCTAGTGGCTCAGAGGATAAAGGAATTTATCATGGTAGCAATGGTAGCACCTTCTTCCTGGTGTAGGTGATAATCTCCAGAACCTCTTACATGGCACAGCACAGCAATAAGCTTAGGATGAAAAGTCTTATGTTCAAATCTCTGCCTTCCTGCAGGCTTCTAGTGCAAAGTTAGACCATGTAGTTAAATCCAAATGGCACTGAGGCATCCAGCTCCTGCTGGATTTGGGAAAAAACATTTACATATCTGCTCTAGAGTTTAATTGATTCAACTCTACATTTTCTGAAAAAAAAAAAAAAAAATTACAACTTCCATAACTCAAAAAAGGTTTTCCAGAGATTAAAGAAAAAAAAAAAACCCAACCACAAGCTACAAAGCAATCAGATGCAGTGATCCCCATAAACATGCAAAACGCTAATTACATCTCACCTTGAGCACACAGAGAGGGGCTGCCCATCCAGGAGCAGCATGAGCAGAGCAGCTTCACAGAGGATGAGGGGGTGGGAGCCAAAAGTGACAACGTGGCAGCATCCCCACCACCAACAACACACAGAGCAAGAAGCAGGTCCAAGAGCAAACCTGGAAAGGCATCAACAAGAAGCATTCGGGACCAGACAGGGCTGAGCTACCCACAACAGGCAAGAAGCTCCTGCAAAGGCCAGAGTCTGCCCTAAATGTGGCTCTGGAACCAGTGGGTTGGGGTCCCAGGTGATCCCAGTCAGGGCAACGAAGGCCCCAGCAGCAAAGGATAAGAGCATTGATCTGTGTTGCTTTTATGGAAGTTTTGACCCTTAATTAATTAAAAAAATTAAAGAAAGCTTTTTTTGTTTTATGATGAAGCAGAGTATTTCAATATCCTCAAATACTGTCTTTATCATCTTCAACATAACTTCTTGTTTCTAAACATTTTCATACTTGATAGTTCTCTCAAAAAAAAAATAGCCATAGTCTCTACAAAATATCCTGACAGCACTCATTTTACAAAAGCAGCTAGAAAAAGAAAACAGCCCCTCTATTAATCCAAACTAGGTTTCATTTCTTAGTCACATCTGTCTGCCACTGCTAAGAGATGCCATAAATATTGAGCACATTTCTTAGGACACCCAGGACAGTTTTGTTACCTGGCAAGTTGCCATAATTCATTCTCTACAACGCACCGCACTAATGCCACCATTTTTTTTTCCATTAGGGTTGAACAGGAGCAGGAGGCACTTTCTGAGACCAACTGAGGTGATCAGCAGTTTCAAAATGTCACAGGAAAAGTTAGGGAGGATTTGATAGAAATAAATCACAAGATCTGAAGACACTTCACCAAAAGTTGAGTGGGTATCGGGAGTACCAGTGACCATCCTACCCAGACCATTCCCATACAGAAAGGAATGGGTTACTATGACACTGAAGTTTGAAAATTGAAAGGAAGAAACAGCATAATCATACTTGTGGGAATGACAAAGATCATGTTAATAAATGGAGCTCTTATTTGGCTCTGTTCTTGCTGCAGTCCTCTGGGTCACATGCGGTTCTCCCTGCATAATGGAAGAGTCAGCACCTTCTTTCTTGCTCTGAGATGATACAGTAAATTTAACCATCTGCTGCGTTTTGTTAGAGCTCAGAGGAGAGGAACCAGCAACAGGAAGAATAGCTGGGCAATCAGTTGTGCATCTTACATATTAGACAAATAGATGTTTGCAGATTCAGAGCAGACTGAGTTTTTTTCTATGGAATAATGTTGATGATGTTGTTCTCCAAACTCTGGAAGACTTTGCAGTAGTACCTGAATGGCATCATAACGAACTTACTAATGGAAAATAAGTGGATAGTGGATGGTGAGAATTGTGCCAACATAATTACTAAGCAGACCAGCTAACCTACTCTTACAAAATTCAAAGAGCATACCTTGGGAGTATCCTCCATGATTCTTGCTCAAAGTTCCTGAATGTTTTCACTTTTTTAGCTGTGAGTTAGAATCAAAACAACCTGAAAATGAGAAACCAAAACATTTGAACTTACCTTGCACTCATCCTGGAGAATATCTGCGCATTATATGTGCATTTATACTAACAGCAGAGGCAAAATGAGAGGGGGAAATCCCAGAAAAACTTCCCTCAACATGAAACTAAAAATGCTTTCACTCCTACCATCCCTTTCTTTGAGATCGCACGCCACTGTGAATGGCTTCAGGCAGGAGACTGAGGCCATCCTCCTCCAAGGACACCTCAGTGCTGATCTCAGTAAGACTGGCTTCTGCACAGGGTCAGTGAACAACAGCTCCACATCACAGGTGAGCCATCGGTCACCCTGCACAACACGCACTAGGCTCTCTCCCTACCATATGGGTGTTTGTTAGCCCATCAGACAGGTCATTAGCCCAAGCCCCAGGGATTGCTGTGGCACTTGGCTTGGCAGGGGGAGTCCATCAGGAAACCACAGAGGGCAGAGGTTCCTGAAATGTGCTGGGGAAATCTTAAGAGCCGTGGCAGAGAGGGGCCAGCCTTCCCTGGGCAGGTTGCCTGATGGAGAGAAGCAAAAGTGAGAGGGAAATTTTATCTATTTTTGATACCCGTCTGCAACTCAAGCAAAGATCTTGCAGAGCTCATACATCTGAGTATGTATTTCTCACGGTTTGTAAGCCTTTTCCTGTACTGCCTTTCCCTTGCTTTTCCCCTTGGAAGAAGTAACTTGTGCCTGAGTGAGGAGCTGGGCTGTGGTCTGGGCTGAAATTCAGGGTGTTTGTCACTGCAGCGGAGGTACAGGGGACATTGAACTGGTTTCAAGCTCTTAGATACCACACACCTAAACTATACACTGCTCTCTCCCTGTTTAGTCAATGAGGGTAAGAGAAGTATTGTGATTTTCAATATGCATTTTAATATACATTTTAAGTATACATTAACCATAATGGGAATTTAGATTTGAAAGGACACATTCTGCAGCCAATATACATAAATATTGAAGCAAACATAATTTGAAAAGTATGGGTATCACATACTAACATATTGCATCATTTACTGCCCGTGCACAGGCATGCTACTGATGTACATAATGCATATTCTACTGATGTACAGCACACATATATATTTGTTGTGCTTCAGCCATTTACCTGCAATCAGCTCTCCCACCAGCCTCAGCATTGCCACAAGCAAGAACAGTTCTTTGTACTATCCTTCCATTTTAAATATATATTTATATATATTTTTTATTTTATATTTTCACAGTTTTAAACTGTTGTCTCACGTTAGTTAGAAATAATCCGCTTTTATTTTTCTGTTCCAGCATAGCTTTTTTTTTTTCCATTTCCTGTTTACAGTCACAACCTTAACATCTATTTAAACACAGATACATCCTGCTACCAAGAATAATTGAAGTAGCTGATGATTTTAGGTACTCAGCAATTTACTGATTCGGAGAGCACAGTATCTCAGCATACCTTCTGCTTGGATCTCACGGTTTCACTGCAGAGCAAAGAGAGTTAGGAGTATTTGATCTAGCAAGCACATGTTTTATTAAATTATTGGCATTCTGCAGATTTCCATGGGGCCATGATTGCTTACATTGCTTATCATTTCCTTTGGCTAAATTGCCTCATTCCATGTTTGACCATGTACAAAAACAAAGTACTATGTTTACAGCAGAGACCAGTAGCATTTTAATCCAAAGATACTACATTTCCTTTGTAGTATTTGCAAACACTTATTCCATAATTTTTAGTTAATTAATTGATTCATTCAGTGTTAATTTAGGTATTAATATTAACCAGGAAATTTCAATTATTATAATGATACAAAGAAATGTCTCACATACTCAAAACAAAAATCTCAAGTTTTTAGATTTGTTTGTTTATTTGTTTTGTTGGGGTTTTTTTGCAAGGACTTTATAACACAAAACAGGCAGGAGTGGGGGAAGCACTTGGTGGAAGTTTAAATAGCCCTTATACTACTGATATAGGAAAACATAAGCAACATAAACAGAAGTACCAGGTACTCGACATACATGAACTAAGTTATAGAGATGCTGCTGAGGAGTGTGGGAGAGGGAACACCCAGGGACCCCTCACCTCCCTGCCTGGTGTGTGAATACTGGGGGTTGTGTGCCGCTTTGCTCTGAGCCCTGGAAAGAAGCGGAGAGGCTGGATCCACAACCCAGCAGCTCCCACACTGCCCAGGGCTCGCTCCCTCATCCCTCTTCAATCTGTAAAATGACCCCTTTGCCCAACAAAAAACATTTTATTTTTGTAATGATCATTATTTCCCTACAGAGGTTGAAACAGCACAAGATGCTTGACGTCATGGGGCAGCATTCAGAAACCAACCCTGTCCTCTGCATTTCTACTCTGCTGTCCCAGATGTGGGATCCCAGCACCCGGGAGGAGCACTGGGAAGAACCTCTCCACATGCTCACGACCTACTGAGAGATAAGGTCCTTACTCAAATGCCAGTCATCAGATTTTTCACATTTTGGTGTAAAATATGTACTTAATAATGGGCTGTTCATGCTCCCGGTTTGCTGTAGGCAGCACATGGTTTAGCTGAGAAGAGGAACCTGGCCAGCTTGCAGGCTGCTCTGCTCTACAGGGACACACACAATTGGATTTTAATAGTAGGGAAACTGGCAACAAACCCTGCTGTTCAGGACACCACCAGAAGGATGTTTTCATTTAGTTTTACAGAAAATAATGTAACCCCAAGAAGAAACCAGCACCCATGTTTCCATGGCTTTCAAAAGGTGAGGCTCTTGGCTTTTCTCATTTCATTTCCCTGATGCTCTCAGCTGACTGAACTCAGCCTTCATACCTGAGCCAAAGCAGTAACATTGCTCTTTGTTTGCTATGCAATTGGACATACATAGGCAGGATTTCAAAGACTTCACGGCAGTGTATGCCTTTCTATTTTCTTAAGAAATGGCATAGACACTTGCACAGGCTCTTTTGTTAATTGTATGACCCACTGAGCAGCTGTTTCACAGCCAAAAGCTGTGGGCACCCAACAGCTGCACAGGTTTGCAGCTTCACCATCATGATCTGTTTGGACAATTTGTTCTACTGTACATGCGCTGTTTCTGAATGTTAAGGCGTGTCTTTTTTTTTAAAACACTAGGCCTTTCTACATCTAAAGAATTAGCCAAAACCAAGAATCAGGTAGTTGCTGAAAACAAGAAAAATAAAATGGATTAAATTCTGTTTTGAAGTAATAAATATGAGTCACTGCAATGATCTTGTGAGACAGAGAGTTCAGAAGTCAGGCTTGTATGTGGCATTTACACTCACGAATGTCATGACAGCAATATGAGCACATGGGCTGCTCATTTGCCCACATGGAGCCCTGTCCTACTGTGGTTTTTCTGTCTTCAGTCACTTCATATACACCATGGAGCTTCAGCCTGCCTCTGAGAGACAGTCAGATGCTCATGCTCCTTCTCTTTTGACTGAGGAATATCACTTTCAAGAGAAAAGACCAGGTGCTGAGGTGTTGCCAGGTCACTCACAGCCTTGGTGGATGTGACAGCCTTCCCTTTGGGAAGCACTGGCCCTTCTTCAGGGCTGGATTCTTTTCAGAGAGGACAATCCCAGCTTGTAAAACCCACCTGAAATCAACTGTATAGGATTTGCTTAGTGCCAATTCTATTTATTTAAAATGATGAACAAAAATGTAAAAAACTTGTGTTCACACAGTTCATTCAGGGAAGAAAATACAGTATTTTCCTGTCTCCCTTGTCTCAGGTGTGGACGATTAAAGACTCTCATCAGGAATGGCACAAATACTAATAGAGCCAGAGACATTTTATATACAGCGCTGCTTCAGCTGACAGCTCAGAATTTCCGTAGGGTGCTTCCCTGGTGGAATGAATTCTATCTTCGATCTATACTGTGAGGGGAGGAAATGGATATTTAAGTTACCGGTGTGTTGCTGTGGACTTTTATACTTGCTACTGCTAAAACAATAGGAGGAACTCGATGTTCTTGTTTCTGGGGCTTTCAGTGCACACATTAAGGAGGTACGGCTAATTCTCAGCAACTGAGACCCTTCCACCGCAATCTGCATTACAGTGCCTGGCGTTATCAGAGGAATTGTGAGAAGTTCTGAGCAAGCCTGATGCAGATGTCTGTTTGTGATGGACTTGTGCAAAGTCACGACTGAACAAGAGCACTGGAGAAGCCTCTGGCAGCAATTCCAGTCACCAGGAGGTCGGACTGCATTTTAAATGATTAAATGATTGCAAAATGTATGCGTGTAGGGGAAGGGGGGATAAAATACACCCATTAAATCGCAGCCTTTCAAAATATGATGTCACAACAAGTCACATCCTATTAGAGGAATCAGAAGATAAATGGTTGCTGTGGGCTGGTGAAAGAAGCCAGGAAGAAAATAAAGCTTTCCACCCTGTGTGTAAATTGTAAAAGATGACTTCTTGTGTTGCCTTGCTTCTGCCAAAGAAAAAATTCTTTGCTAACTAAGAGAAATAGAGCAGAAGACAGATATCACAAAAACAGAGATAGCAACTAAGGCTTTCCACCAGAGAATGTCAGTTATTTCCAAACACAACTGTGTTTTGGTTTGGTTTCGTGCCATACAGTCTGCAGACCAGGGCTTTGCTTTTACCCAAGAGAGTTCATCCAAACCTAGGGCAGAAGGTTCATAGCTCAGACTCTGGTTTCAAACATTACAGAGATAAACTGTTGTTTAAGAAAGGGGAATTTGGCTCTGAGATAAAATTAGTGAAGTCCTTTGTTTAAACCAGTATGTGTTACTCAAGTGGTACCGGGAAGAGGTGGGACAAGGCTAAAGTTTCACTCGAAATTCCCAAGATGCCAGGAACCAGTGGGAGCACTGCCCAAGCACAGCACCTGCATCATGGGAAATAGACTTTTTTTGATATTGTGAACTTTTGCAGATTTTTGTATAAAAGATATACCTGGCAAAACCGGTATGTTACAACAGAGCTCTCTATTTCAATTCTTACACATCAGATTAAAAGATGCATTGCAGGAATTCCACATTTCTGTCATGTCTTCGCTGTGTCCTGCTTTCCACAGACTTATATTGCCTGGAGAAGAGTGGCAGCTGTAATTCTGCCCACCCGGCAGCCATTGACATAGACAAGGAGAGCACTCTGGGCACAAAAGAAAACCGTTGTTTAACTAAAGCAACAGGAAAACTCCCTTTCTTGAGGTAGCTGGCAGCCAGATGGGCTCCAGCATTGTACCTCTCTTCATTCCTTAAATTGCCTTCTGGAGGGGGGGTAAAACAGGTTGAGCAGATAGTTTTATATGCCACAGAGATAGCAGGGACCAGCTTCTCAGGGACCTGTGTCTTGTGAGTGAATTATCGGGTGGGTGCTCCGCAGCACCTGCCTTTGCCTACCTGGGTCTCTTGGGTGTCCAGAGTGAAGGTGAATTCATATCTCAGCCTTTCCTTCTGCAGAAAACCTCTGCTCTTCGTGAAGTTTGCAGGAAGTTGATGATCTCTGAAACCACGACCACAGTGTAAACCCAAATGCAGATTACCGTCAGCACGTTTGAACAGTGAGGTGCTCTGTTCTGACAAACTTTTTCTTTGGGTATAAAAGAGTGTCAAGATCTTTTTAAAGATCTTCAAAGTTGGGAGTAAATCACATGTGTCCTTAGAAGCTGGGTTCCGGAGCCTTTGCTGCGTAACCTAATATGAGGGTTTGCTGGAGGCATATATTAATGGCTTTAAAATGAACTTTCAGCAAACGGTGCCTTGGGAGCACCCTTTTAGCCTATACTTCAGAAACGGTTTGAAATTAAATATAGTGAAACAGACAGCTAGAAAAATAGACCATATTAATACTAATAAAAACCCTAATAGACAACAGACTGCAAGGCCATTAAAATTCTAGTCATGGCTGGGAGAGCAGACTGCAAACTTTGGAGACAACAATGTAGAAAAAGCAACTAACAGCAATTTTGAAGAGATTCTGACGTGATTGTAAGAACATCAGCTGCTTCTGCCTTGGTTGTTGTTAATAGACTCTGTTGTGACCCCCTGCACAGCAGAAATGTAACATAATGAAAGACAAGGCATATAAATCAGCAATCAACTCTTTCTTCTTCTCGACACATCAGTAACAGCTAAATGAAATGAAGATCTGGGATGCTCCCCTGAGCTAGTTCTGCACCGCTTAAATTGCACCCTAATCTGCGGTATTTATAATGCAAGCAACTTCAATGGATTAGGTTCTTTGAAATTCAGTGTAATTTTGTAAAACAAAGTAATTATGAAGCTAGCACTTTCTAAAGGGCTATTAAGGCCACAGCTTACTACAGGGACAAAAGCTTCTGATTCCATGGAAGTTTGAATCTCTAGATTGGTATCAGTACATCATAAATACTTTTTTCCTTCATCCTGACAGTGGGCGCCAGCACATTGCTTTGTGATCTAAAAATCTCTTTTAATACAATATAACTATCACTGTGTTCTGTAGGAAATTCATGTGGCATGGGAAAAAGCTGGAAAAAATGATGAAAATTCCAGTATTTTAGGTGGAAATAGACATCCTGATACCCTTGTGTATTTTTTACCTCATTAGACATTTCAGATGCCTCCATAGAAGTTCATTACTTACTCAGCTGATTGGTCACCAAAGGAGAGCTTAAAAAGGCATTTCATCAGGACACTACCAGGTGCCAATAAGAGACAAATAAAATAAAATCTAGCTAGAATTTCTGATTCTTGAATATAATATGGTTTATGAAAATTGACAGCACGTGGTGGGCAAACAAGTGATATATCAATAATGCAGCTGGAAAACTCCACTAAATACCATCAGGGTAAGACAAACCACCTTCTTGCTTTCATTCATTCAGAGGTAACTGGTTAATTCTTTATTTTAAGGAAAGCAGTTCAAGTTGCCAGTGTAGTTCATGTTTTTAGCAGATGTGTGGCATCACACATTGGCCAGCTGCCCTCTTCTGAGACTGACTTGTTCTCTGGGAAGTTCCCACTTTGCTAGAGACGGCTAGAAACTCAATTCTGACAGACTATTATAAAAAAAGACAATTCTTACTGCTCTTGGACTTAGTGTTCTTTAGAATGTGTGGAGAGACCTCTTTCTGCTATTTTTCACAGGACAAAATGGCGTGTTAAGCTCTGTATGAAAGGAGGGCAAGAAGGAGCGGAAGGAGTGCTCTCCCACCGCTGCCGAATCCATAGCAGGCTGCTGAGATGCCTGTTGTTGGGTACCAGCTCCCATTTCCATCCTCACCTGTCCCAGGACAATGACCTTCCTACAGAAATGAGCTAGCCAAGAGCTGTGAATTGCAAGGCAAAGCAAAGCCTTTTTCAGGGTCTGATCTGCTAGGATTCAGACTTTGCTTTGCAGCCCAGGAAGACAGTGCTCCCTCCATACCGCAGATGCTGAAAGGAAAGTGAGAATTCACCAAAAAATCCTAAAGCTCAGACACTGCCAGTGCTGGCACACCTAGCAATTGAGACAGTCATTTAAATGTTAACACTCTGTGATTCACCTACTTTTATCCTATTTCTCTTTACACTAATCAGAGTTGGGCACTTAAACAATAAAGTACTTCCAGCTCCAGCTGATGATTTCCCTTTTTGAGGGCATCAAGAGAGTTATAAAGGAAATGTTCCCTCACACAAAGAACCAAAACAAGGAGAGTTCAAATGTGTTGCAATGTCAAAAAGTATGTTCTGCTTCATTCAGCAGCAGAAGTGCTCACAGTTTCCTATGCAGGAAAGCCAGCAAAATTATCTGTTCGAGTAACTCTCCAAATTCTTTGACTCAGGCTTTTCACAAAGGAGAAATAAAAGCATGTAAATCTGATAACAAACTGCTACGTCTGGAAGGAGAGGGGCTCTTTAATTCCAGTCAAGATGTTTTTACTGAACCACTGTGAAAACGCACCTTGGTGTACTGTGTCAGAGACAACATTATCTGGGATCTTTGACAAGGAACTGCTCATTAACTTGTTCAGAAGCTGCAAAACTGATGAAAAATAAAATGCAAAAAATAAATTATAAAAGGATGATGGTTCAGTTCTTTTTGCAGTTAAAACAAACTCCATCCTGCTAAATGTTTCCTTCCTAATGACATTCATTAGGAAGTGCTTTGGATCGGGATATTTTCTATAGTGAAGGGGAAATCAAGGAGAAGTCACAGTTTTGGAACATGGAAAAGGAACAGTGGAATCTGCAGAAAACTGCATGGACAACAGGGACAGGGTCTAAACTTCTCACATACTGCCTGTGCACTTCAGCTCCTGGCTTTCCCTCCCAGCAATTGTCTACTGGTTTGCATGGTATTTCCCTGCTCACAGAAGCAGCAGCCAAATTTCCTACGCCACACACATTTGTTCAGCAAAACAGTGCTTGATCCAACCTAGAGCAAGCCAAAAGTTGATTTAACCTGCAGCTGCTTCTAATAACTCCAAGCAGTCAAAGAGCAGAGGTCACACATAGGTGGTAGGTACTGACAGATGCATTCAGAGCACCCATATGGCATCTTTGCTGGAGAGCCACTGCAGTAGTACCTACCAAACCAAAAAAGCTTGTTCGTATTTTACTGTCACAAAACTGTCTCCAGCTTCTTGTATTGCTTTAAGTACAAGTTTCAGTCCTTGATTACATCCAGCTTTCTTAGATGTATTTTGAATGATTTCTGACCTGTCTATTTTTGTCTCCTTTCTCATTTGCAAAAGGCCTGGATGAGATATTGCTCCTGGGAACAGAAGTACCATCCCAGCTCAACTCTGGAAATCAATACAATTAAAAGATGGTATAAATATAGTTTTCCCTGAAACGCAGGGGTTGTGGTTTGAGTTCTAAATTGGCAAAATCATCCCACATTTTGGAATGCAGGTAAAACCACATCTGCAAATACCTTCTGGAGTACCAGGGTTTGTATTCTTGACTCATGGGGTAGATAAATGAACACGTCAAAAGCAGGAGAAGCACTCACAACCTTTCATGGATAATGATGTGTCAGTTTTGATTCTTCTATTAAAGCAAAAAAAGCTTACATTATTCTTCAGAATCCCCTAATCATAGTCAAACAAATTAACTAGCACAGAAACATAAGCGAATAATATGCAAAGATTTGTTACCAGCCTATTAGTAGATTCAAACAGATTAAAAATAACACTGCAAACCTTCCTCTTCTAGGTTTTTCTTCTTTATTTCTACTGGGCTCAGATTTCTTGACTCATTTTATGTGTTGTAGACCTAATGTTCGCATTGACATTAGCAGTGACAGCCAGTAATAATGCCATTGTCATTCGACGTTGACTTCCTGCAATCCCAAGAGTGCTAATAAACCGTTCCCTGATCCAAGCCCAGCAATATCAATGGAGAGGATTCCTGCTGCCTTCCTTAGCTCACTTTCCCAGTTTAAGGTTGAATTACGAGGTGACTATTGCAAATAACACAAACATCACCTGGGCTTGCTCAAATGTCAGCTTTTATTTTGGGCTATGTAGCTCAAGGAGGGAGCCTGGAGGAACCCTGACACTGAAGGCAACCTTTTCTTATATAATCTGCTATATGCTCTTATTTAAATAATGGCTCCTCAGGAAAACAACATGCTGTCACAGGAGGTTCCGTGGGGAAAAAAAGACACACAAAAGTGAAAAACAATCTTCTGCTAATGCATCTACTTAAGGGGCTCTTAATTCCAATTTTCTTATAGGTAACAAGTTTTCCAGCCAAGTTCTCCACATCTGGTATGAAGAAGTCTTTGGCAACATCAAACAGCACAAGCCTAAGTGGTTAGAAGTTAATGAACAAGTTTATCCTCGTTTAGCACAGTTTAAGTGAAACTTAAAAAAAACCCCAAAACCTGAGTAAAACTCAAATCCAAACCCACTCTTGATATTGAATCAGATGTAAAGATTTTCAGTGTCAAAATCTTCCAATGAATTTTGATGCCTTCCTTCCCTTTGTTTCACTTATGATTCAGGCAGGGCTTCACACCACAACTCAGTGACCTTCATAAGCCAGGACAGCTTGGCACTGATGCCAAAATCCTCCCCTCTATTTGCTCCTGTCTCTGCTTTGCCCCTCTCTGTGCCAGCAGCGCCAGAGCGGAGACAATCTGGGAACTAATTCAAGTTAAATAGATCTAACAAAAAGTCCTACCCAAACAAAACATTCCCCAAAACCAAGTGCAGTTTTAAGCAGATCAGTTTCCTGCTGGTGGAGATCTAACTCTTGCTGTGCCAGAACAAATATCTAAAGATGGAGATCTAAATCAAGACACCGCCTATTTTTCCCTCTTTTTCCACCACCCAAATGAATGTGGCTTGGAAATGATATATTCTTAACATCCTGCAGCGTATCAGCATCTTAGGAGCCTGGTTACAATGTGAAGCTGAGCTTTAAGTACCTAGCCTGCCCTAGGGGAAAAACTCACCCAGTTCAGCTGATGCCAGATCAGACACCAGTGGGCAAACGGTGGCTTTCAACAGTCAAAGATCACAGTTCTTCAGTAAACCCTACTTCTAGCCTGAAAAACGGTGACTGAAATAGAACATAACATCCGGGTCTGTGAAATCCATCTGGGGTGTTTTTTTTCAGTGTTTAGTCATCAGTTCTAAGGATCAGACCCATGTTAACAGGCGTATTGTACTTTTCATGCTACCCGGTCAGTTGGACAGACAGACATGAAGGCATGAGACTGAAGAGAAAAATGTCCTCACATGCAGTGAACCGCGCAGTGTCAACCTGTGCAACCTGGTTCTGCTACAAATGAAGACACACTTCAACAGAGACCACTGAGCAAGTAAAGAAATAAAACAAAAGCAATCAGAGAACGTCAAATCTTCCAAGATAATTAAACTCTAATTAAGCATTCCGTTCTCACTTTGAACAATAGATCACACAATTTAAGCAATTTTCCACAAGGAATTGACAATCATGTGTGGTAAAGGAAAAGCAACTTTCAATTGATTTTGTTTCACTCAGTAAGCAAGTAAATTGAATAATACATGGGATAAACAAATGCTAGAAATAATAGACACACACCCCCAAACAAAGCTAAATAGAATTTTTATTTTATATATTGCTGCTCTAGGTGGATCCTGGCCTTGGATCGATCCTTATTGGCTCATTGCTAAGGGTCAGCAAAGGTCTGCCACAGAAGCGTTTTTTTTTCCTTGCAAATATTTGCTACTTTTCTGGAGTAGAGAAAAGGATAGACTGTGCTAGAGACCCACCATGGCCTTCAGGAAGGAAAATGACCCAACCCCTCTTAAAAGCATGCATTCTGCTTTCAGTTTGATATTGAAAATGCCTTTGGTAAAAGCTCCAAATGCCTCAAGAAGGGAAGAAAATAGTAAGAACGTGCAGTTGTCCCAGGTCAAAGCATGTCACTTGACAGTATTTCTAGTAAAGCATCTCTGCCTGGGTATTGCACCAAATCAATCTTCTTTCCCAACAACAGGAATGCTGTTCGTGTCTTGGAGGCACCACCCATGGGTGTGAGTCCAGCCTGTTCCCCACTGATGGATGCCTTTGGATAAAAGAGAAGGAGAGATTTTTTCTTGCGATTTTCCACTGAGAGTCTGCATCCAAAGAGGAATCAGATACCTCAGTGCCCTTCCAACCCCACTTCAATGACCACCAGTCCTCTCTTAGGAAGGATCAGTATCCGCCTGGATCCTTTTGACTTGCGCTGTGAGCTGTGGGGTCTGTACAAGAGAGCCAAAGCTGGAAGCTATGAGCAGTGAGGGACCACAGCATGAGGGACCAAGCCAGGTGAGTTACCGCAGCTCATCTCCACAAGGCAGGGCTGTGTGACATCTTCCTGTTTGTGGGCTGCCATGGCTGCAAGGTGTGGTGGCATCTGGAGAGACCACGCTTGGGTCTTCCAATCCATCTCTTCATGTGGCTTAAGAAAGGATGTAATTGATGTAATTTTGCTGGGGCTTTCTGTGGACATCATCATAGCCAATCCTGTTCCTCATTGCTGCCTATGGCCAGGGGGATTCCAGTATCTGAATATATAGAGTTCCTTTAAGCCTACCTCGATACATTTAAAAGACACATGAAAGCCTGGCCTGATCTTCATTTTGAGACAAATACATGAAGAAAAGGATGGGTTATTCAAGGACACCAAGGGTACACCAGAGCAGAGCTCCCGAGCAGCTCTAGCTGGGATAGGTCCCTCCAACTCTTATCTCTCACAGCTGGCAGAGGAGCTATAAATCTAATTTCGCTACCTTTTCCCTTCCTACACTGTGGAACAGCTTTTATGTGTTTCATTTATGCTAAATGTAGGTACACTTTCATTTTACTAAATGTGCCAAAAATAGAGATCATACATCATTAATACTGTCTGGCTTTCAGCTGAGTCATTACACGTTTATGGAGAAATAAGTATTTATGCAACTATTTACTTGGGTTTTATGGGCAATAAATTCCAAAAGGATGTGTTGCCTTCAGCACAAAGGGTTTTCTATATCATTTGGTCTGTATACAGTTTATCTCATTATGTAAAATTAAGTCCTCTACGTTCAGTCAAAAAAATACAGTGAATTATATTAGCAAGTGAATTTCTCTTATTCATTTTTCTTAGTCATTTTGAAATGTCTTTTATTCAGTGATCTCAAAATACATACCATATTTGATTAGAAGCTATAATTTCATACAAGCATGATTATATATACCACACATAAACAGTGTGTCCACCTCTGTGGTGGAGTATGCTAGATTTTTTAAGTTCCCAGCAGAATACAAAAGTATCGGACAGGAGGTTAGGGAAAGTCAACCTAGAAAATTGAGAAACAAAATTCAGGCAGTTGCCGGAGTTTAAGCGTGGCTAGGGTGCAATTCCCTTAAAAAAAAAAAAAAAAAATGACAAAAGCATCTTAATGAGCACAGGCAATTACAGTCTCATTTTTATGTGTCCTTTAAAATATAATTTGTCCAATAGGACCAGAGGTCGTCTTCACACTATTTTACATGGTCCTTACTGCATTGTTTCTGAAAAAGGCAGAACTGTTACTACACATTTATCCTGGGGGCTCCTGCCTGCGGACATGCCATTCCCATTTTTAAGACCTGAAAACTCAAGTGAGAATCCCTGGTTGGATTGGAAAAAGAGCCTGAGCCAAAAAATGAGCCCATCTAGACATTGCCAGTTTCCTCTGGATATTCCTGAGGATATAAACCTCTTCACTTAAGTTGTGACCTGTAGCAGAAATGCAAGGGCAGGACAAATCATCCGCATCCCCCATTTTCTCTTCTCAGCTGCAATGAATTGGCTCAGAAGGACACTTCTCCTCTTGCTAGGAGATGGCTTTCTGAAAGCTCTAGAGATGACCTGCTGCAGTTGGGTGACTGTGACCTAACATTTAGAAACTGGAATAATTTTATAAAAAACACCCAAGCAAGCAAATGAACTACCTTCCTTCAGGCAAGCCTCAGAGCCCACGTCTCCCCATCTCCCGGATGGAGCAGCTGTGGCTGTGCTGCACAGTGCCAACTCCGACGCCTTCACCGGGACATGGTGGGAGCTGAAAGCAGAGGGTCAGGGCTCATTTACAGCTTTGGTTTCTTGAATTCACTGAATTTCACTGAATTTCACTGAAGTTTTTAGAGTTGGAAGGGACCATAGAGATCATCTAGACCAACTCCCCTGCTGAAGCAGGATTGCCTAGAGCTAGAGCATGTTACTCAGGACTGCATCCAGGCGGGGCTTGAAAATCTCCAAAGAAGGGGACTCCACAACCTCT
>JAOXNO010000005.1:7244480-7293710 GCA_028565335.1 Limnodromus scolopaceus
GCAGATCCATGCCTAACCTGTATTGGTGCCTGACATTCTTCTTCCCCAGGTGCAGAACCCTACACTTTTCCCTGTTGCACCTCACGAGGTTCTTCCTCGCCCAGCGCTCCAGAATTCATGTAAGAGGTGGGAGAAATCTGTGCATATCCAGTTGTTGGCCAGCTGCATCTACCATCCCTCCTTTCCCTGTGCAAAACCCGCTTGGTCAGCAGCAACCTGCAGTTGGTGGGCTCACGCTGCTGCCCCCCTCAATCCAGTTCATAAGGTGCAAAAACAGCAGTAGTACGTAGGAAAGCATTATTTCCTACGTATTTATTGCTCATATATGGAGGACTTATAGTTCTCCAAAACAATTACACTTCCATCGTGTTTCTATAAGGTTTAGCCATAAAGATCCCTTTTAGAATAATGCAAACGTTTCACTTTGTTTCCACCGATATACGAGCAAGGGAAGAGATGGAGCGTATAGGCTTGATATGGAAGAAATGATGGAAGGTGCCACGAGATAGATAAAGAAAAAAAAAAAAGCACGAGCTATTTTGAGGTTATTAGCTATAAGCGGCAGTTTAGCAGGAGATGAGCGAGCCAAGCAGGCAGCGAGAAGGTAAATAAGCCAGAGCCCTCGTTCCCTTTCCCATGGCAAGGCTGGCACCCGGTGGCCGAGGCAGAGATCGCGCCGCCGCATCAAGTGACTTCCAGCATCCGCGAGGCACTCGGGAGATGCAGACTGGCTGAGACAAGAGCCAAACACACTCTCCACTATTTTTGGTTATTCCTTTCTATATTTTCTAACATTTGTATAGCTGGCAGACCAGGAATTAATTTCACCAGAGAGACTGTAACTTTTTGTAGATAGCTTAGAGTAAGATGACCACCTCACACTTTTGATTTCTAAGATTCCCAGGGTGTTTATAAGACAGCTGGGAAAATACTTATATTCAAACCCAACCATTTTGAATGTCTTAGCTCCTAATTCCCTTTTTTATGCTTGCAAAGAAACAGAACATTGCATAGGCCAAATACCAAAGAGAAAAACACTATAATAAACTTTTTCCTGGCAAGTTTATTTGCTGGCATTTGTAAATCCACGCAGAAAGTGTAGTGCAATCAGTATAGCTGAGGCCCAAATTCTAATTAGAGGCTTCTGTTTGAAAACAGCTTTTCTTTAAACACTACGTGGCTAGTGGTAGCAATAGAATATTCCCTAAAAATAAGAAAATGATTCATTAGTGTTCATGGAAACAGAAGATCAATCTGCCCTTGTGGAAGTTAATGAATACACAGAAATATCACATCATGACCCCTGATCTCAATGCCTGAGGCAGCAGTATTATTATGCACTCGCCAGAATTGCTCAGCAACAGGACTCAGATACAACTCTTATTGCATTAATTTTATCTGTGTGATTATTTAAATTAATGACATTCTGGCTGCAAGTCACAAACTTCAAGAGATGTTCATCCAGTTATATATTAATGATGCTTTTCTGCTGTAAGGTGTAAGAAGGGAAAGGAGAACTATATACTAGCAATCTTAAGACTAAATATTAACAACTGTACAAACACGAAGAATAAAGCTGTTTCACTCAGAGAAATGCTAAAACAGCTGATTTAAACCACTGCCCTGCCTCCCTCAAGTAAGCAAAAATTGTTTTGTTAAATCTTGGTCAAGCAAAAAGTACAAGATCTCCTTTATTTTAAAAAAAAAAAGTAAAAAAGTTTTGAAGTATGATGAAAATACCTTGAGGTCTTGAGTGACCTTTGGCAAGTCCTTGTGTAACTCCATCTCCCTCTATAAAACAGCAATGGAGAGGATGCCAACCATCCCATTTCTCTCGGCAGCACAATGATTTATGTTGCCCTCTATGCTATTTTAGATAATGGCATTTGCATTCTGTTACCTGTAATAAGAACATCTAAGAAAAAGAAGTGTAATTTGAAGTCTTGATATTATGAATTTTTTTCCCCCTACTGTACTTGATTCTGAGATTAGCCTTTTAAGATCATTACCTGCCGAGTTCTGCTGCAGTTTGGACTGTCTCCATCTACCCACTGTGCTATTACCAGTTTCCTGGTTCATACCTGCTCAAAAAATAGAACAACTTTTCTTAGCATGGATTTGGAAAGTGGGGTAAGCAGCTCTACGCTTTCTCTTCCCACCCCTTCTTCTTTTACCCCTGGAACATATTCTTCTGTCTACACTATTATGACTTGCACGTTGGCCACTGGTCTTTTGTGGGATGAAAGGGACCAGAGGATACAACATTTCTGTCCGGGCTTTGAGGAGCAGCCGTCTGAGAAATGGCACAGCGTTACTTAGAGCCGTATGAATGGGAGAGGTTACATGGAGCCAAAAACCTCCTCATGTGGATGACTTTGCAGAACTCTTTCCTGCCTTTAAAAAAGTTGTCTAGGAAGATCTGTGGACATTCGAGAAAGAACAAGGTTGAAGAATACAAAAGGCCATGCTGGAATGTGGTAGACCAATTGAAACTAGTCCGTAAAATTGTTCTCATCATTTTTACACACAGGACAAGCTCAGAAAAAACCCTTGTGAAGTCCTGTTAATGTGGAGGGCCTGAGTGTAGGGCAGAGAATGAAGAAAAATAGTTCTCAAGGATTTGTCACACACTGATCCTTGAATCCCATGGTAACCCCAAGCCCCAGAGCTCTACAGCATATTTTTCTGAAGTACACCTCTTCCAACAGAGCACAGCTTAGGTACCTGTAGGATTTCCACCCCAGTTCTGCATTTTTCTTCACCACGTATCAGGTACTGCTGGCACCCAGCTGGCATACATCCGTGTTGCACACACAGTGTGTGTGCTGTACAGTATAAATACCCCAGCTCCAAATGCAGTGAAGACCTTTCCCTCACCATAAAGCCAGTAACTATGGGAGAAGCAAACCCCCTCACTTCCTTCAGCTAATGGCTTTGCTAACCGAGTCAGCAATGATGCAAAGATTAAGTGACTTAATCACAAATTAAAACAAAGCAACTTCTTGATATTGGGTTATTGTGTCATACACGCGCAGTAATTCAAAGCAAACTTACTTTTAGGCCTTTTTTCCATCCTTTGCAGACAGTTCCACTAGAAAGAATAATATCAGAGCTAGTTGATTTAATGACCCTTCATTTAAAGGCCAAGGTTAGAGTGGCTTTTTTTGTCGTCTTTGCAACTGGACAGTTCAACCACAAATAGTTATACTATATCAATCATTGCATGAGTGAAAGGTGAATAAAAGCATTTACTGAACTGTCATATCCGTGATAAAACAACAGATGCTGTCAGCTCCAAAGGAATACATTAGCAGAGGTAGACCTGAAAGATAAAGACCTATTAGTCATAACATGCCTTTCCATCACTTATTTATGTTAGCAGTTCAGCTTAGAAACAAAGTGAACATGATCCTTATTTACAATAAATTAAGCTTATCATTGCACTACAGTGTATCTTAAACAATGATGGCATATTGATTGTTTTCCTTCAGAAACAAATTTACCTTCACCATACTCATCAGTTTCCTTCCCCGAGAGCCCCTCTCACCTCCAGTTCTGTCAGTACAACCCCTCTGGATGTAGAAACCCAACATCTTTTATTTACCCAGTGTTTTACTTCACAATTGATAACGTGTTTATTAAACTGACACACAGATCCTAAGCCCAAATCAGGTAAAAAAAGATCTTATTGGAGTCACTGGTTACTTCAGGACACTGTAAAAAGCAGAAAGGCTGAACTGACTTTGAAACATCTACTCCTTCCTTATTCCTGGAGAGAAAGCCTGTTAAATAAAGGAAAGTAAAGACATTACCAGGCACAGTGTGAATTGAGAGCTGAACTATCCCAATGTGCCAGCACTGTAACAGGGCACAGATTTTTGCAGGAGCCGAGCACATTGGCCTGCGATTGGCCACCATACGGGACTTCAGCTGAGACCTCGTCAGCCTTAAGCAGAGCAGAATTACTTCAGCTGTCCTGAAAGCTAAATGCTTTTAACATTCCCTTACGACATTTACTTGTTTTGCAGCAACGCAGCCTTGTTGCCTCCTGTTCCACTTGTATTCCACTATAACCCTTACATCCCCTTCTAAAGGGCTGCTGCCTTGCTTCTCTTCCCATCATGTGTTTTTGTAGTCAATTAGCCTTGCTTAGAAGCACTTGTCCCTATTGAATTTCTTCAATTTGTCCAGATCATTCTGTATTCTAATCCTGTATTCCTGTATCTTACCTTTTTTTTTTATTTATAGATCTGCAGTTTTAATAAGCACACTCCCTACTGCTTTCTCCAAGTGATTAACTCCGACTGGAACCAGACACAGAACCAGGCATCACTCTGGATACCCTCCTCCAGCACTCAGCACTGACAGCATCTCGTACAGCTCACTGGAACTGAGTATAGTTTTGAAATCTACTTCTAGTCATCATGTGGGTCACGATCAACATCATGTCTTCTGAGTCTGATTGGAAACTTCATATTTAGAGTTAAAAGCCAAGCTTAAGGTATTTGCTATTTTCACTCAAACCACAGGACCATTACCTCCGTCACATGAGAAAATGAGCCTGTGTTTAATCATTCTCTACAAACATAAACAAATGTAGCTCATTCTCTACAAACCTACCCTGGCCACTGCATTCTTTTTTCCCAGCATGTCTGCTGAAAAATTAGCTGCTAGCATTATATGTGCCCACATAAATGCAATTATCATTAGAATTGTATCCCACGTTTTTTCAATTAAAAATATGCAGAGACCCATATTCCCCACGGGTGCAATCAAAATATGACCTAGTCCTTAAGCTTCTGAAGTGAGCAGGAATTACATGGTTAGAGATGATAAGTGTGACTTGTAACCTGACAGGACATTCTTAGTCAGAGCTTGTTAACAACGTGATTTAACTACACCTTGCTAAAGGCAGTGCTTCGCTTGTATTGTTTAATCACAGCTTTCTATCTACAGCTGTTACACATTTCTGACCACTTCCCATAGCACACAGTAGTCAACCATGCTATTTTTGAGAAGTTTCTTTGCCGTTAAATTAAGATGCTGGAGACAATCTACGAAAGTAGCACGTAACATGGATGCTGTCACAAAACAGAAAAGTCTGCTTTCTGCCACAAACTATTTTGTTTGTGGCTTTGTGAGATTCCTGTTGAATCTACTACTCTGTTCCCCTGGGACACCTGACGAGTGGCTGTGCTGCTTCAGATGTGGAAGGGGCACCCAAAACAAACCACCATCCCCCTCCATCCTCTTTTCTAGTGTCCTAGTGGTTCCACACCAGCTCTGTTCATGACACCGATAGTGACAACAAAAAGGGCTGTACCACAAATTAAGTGTTGGGTTTTTTTTTTTTATTTTAAACATTTACAGAGATGAAAATAAATACAGGAAATAGAGGATAGAGGGGGTGCTTTCAAAAGAAATCAATCAAGTCTTCATCAGGCTTCAAACAGGAAAAATTATATCCAATAGCTGCTTAAAACTGGCCACATTTCAAAGGTCAAGGATTAGGCTGAACAATAATGTAAATAACTAAAGATAAGTATTACAACAAACAAGGATGACGCAGCTGACATCTGTAAACACACAGCTGTAAGACACAAAATGGAACCACACTACAACAGGAAAACCTCATATATTTACAACATACCTATCATACAAAAACATTTGGAAATATTTAGGGATTGATTTCTTCTCTGTCCAGCTGTAAGATATAAAAGAAACACTGGAGGGTTTGTTGCTTTTGTTCCCCTCCCCAGTATCTAGAGAATAGTTTTAACTTTTCACAAAGTTTAAAAAAAACTTTGTATTGCAAGAATTTTTCATTCTACCTCAACTTTTCCATTTTTCCATCCTTGCTTATCATCATCATCATCATCATCCACTGGGGCAGTTTATGAGAAGACAAAAAGTTTGTAAAGTTCTTTACATTCCTTTACCGATGGTCTGACCTGTAGGTTGGAAAAGTGTCTGTGCGATGAAGCTTCACCGGGCTAGAAACATCTTCACCAAGTCCAATGCAAAAAAGAAAAAACAAGAAAAAGCAAAAACAAAATAAAAAAGAACAACAGTCAGTAAGACACAGGCACCTTATTCAGCATTTTATAAAGGATTATGTGAACTACAGATTACCTATCCCTGCTCCATCTCAGAAACATCTCAGATTTTCTTTCCCAGTTCCTTAAGAACAAAAAGTTGTACAAACAAACAAATTTTTAAGAAGTTCTGACTTTGCATTTTAAATGAAAAATGCACTTTAGCTCACAATATTAGCATTACTTCTTTTCTGTACACTAGAAAAGAGGACATGAGCCAATTCAAAAATCATAAATTGCAAATTTGGTGGAAGAAAGTTTTTGCATGCAAGGTTTCATGTGCCTTGACCTCTGAGTGAGTGAACTGCTGCTTCACACATAGGGAATTACACAATTCAATACAACAATTATTTCATATTTCTTTTTCCAGTAGTAATTGAACCATTTCAAAATTTTGGCAGCCTAACCTAATTAGAGGTGCTCGGGGTACCACTGAAGCAGTAGCCCTGGCTGTTGAACAAAACAAGGACTTCAGTGTCTCTCCCAATTACAATGCTGGCTGCGCGGCTCACTTATTTTACAAAGACTTTTACTCCATTCTCATGATGACAATATCCTAGGATCCTTTTTTTCCAGTTTAACAAGCAAGCTATTTTTCTAAACATAAAACAAGTGGTTTGTACCCATACAGTCTATTTATCTTGTGTCAACTCAATGCTGAATTACTGTTTTAATAAAGGTCTCCTACAGAAAGGCACAGTAAGCCCAATCCACTGATTGTGTCAGGGTGATGCAAGCAGTCTTGTTCTCGTGTGCCACAGGCTGCCACCAGCAGGTCATCTTCCCATGCCCTAATTTACTGAACAAATTTGAACAGGCATGTAAGTGCTGCTTTTACTATTCATCCCGCCTCCGAAGCACTTGCCTGGTTTAGCTGAGGCTTTTTATGTGCTGCCTACCCCCTCTAGTGTTGGAAAAAGGAAAAATACTAGCTTTTATGATTTGCTGAAAAATTTGCTGAGTATCAGAATGGAATATAGCTATATATGTCAGGGCTGCCAGCGCTTGTAATTTTTTATCACAACTTGTGATATGTTGTGTTCTGGAGGTGCTAACCTCTACAATCTCCTGCTTTATTTAAAAAAAATAAAATAAAATCAATATCTATGATTCATTATTCCTTGAAAAACCCCTACCATCAGAGAGAAGGAAAAAAAGAAACAAACAAAAAGACTCTGAATGTTTTCTAAACCAGGATGTTTTAAAATATCTGTCTAGTGATTTCTGAATGCTTGATGTTGGCAAATCATATCTCCATATTAGTACTAGAAAGCCCTGCCAGCTCCTGAGATTTTGTGCTGAACACAGGTTTATCTGCGGTGTTCTTTTGCAGCAGGATGAGGCACCGGGAGCTGGGTTGCCCCTTGGTGAAGCACACGTCAGCTCTGACCTTCCGGGACGACAGAGAAACAATCTGTATCCCGATGACCACGCTGAGCTTCACTTTCCAATGTCCCTATGGTGAAGGGAAACTGCCTCAGCCCATCTTTATCATGCAAATGTTTAATCAAGCTCAGCCTTTATTCCATATATCGTGGAAATAAAGCTATGGCAGATATTGGTTCATTCCGTGTAATACTCCAGGCTGCCGCACTTCTATTAAGCATTTAGTCTGTTTTCTGCTGGCTTTTCTGAGTAATGCCCTGATCCTTACTTCAAAACTCATCAATACCAACCCTTGTACAAACACTAACTCTGCCAATCCACGTGGCTTAGACTGGAAGACCGTGTTTTGAAATACAAATGCGGTGTTGTTTGTTTGGGTTTTTTAATTCTAAAATTACTCATGACTACAAGTTGCTGACTTTGGATCAGCTCCTCAGAGGTACTGAGCACCTGCAGCTCCTACTCCAGAGACGTCTGTGGGGAAACCAGCCCAGATCAACACCAGTGCGTGACAGGGGCTGCAGTTTTCACTTTATCTCAGGAGACTAGAGTTCAGTGTTGAAACACGCTCCGAAATACGTGGGCAGAGACGGGTCAGGTCAGCACTGCTGTGATGCCCCTGTTAGCCATCCACCCATCCTGCAGGTGTGGTGGGCTTCCTTTCCTTCTCCCCATCCCTGCGCTCGGTAACCACTAGATGTCCCTTGGTGACCACGGAGGGACAACTGGGCGCAGAGACCCTCCCTGGAGAGCGAGTCCTCCCTCTCTGCAGCCTGGGGTGGTTTCATGCGGGGTGGCAGCATTGCAGCTGTTCAAGCAACAGTTTTCTAGAATTACTACCATAGCCATTTCCTTTTACTCTCCCTAATTTAGCTGGCTTTGAGTATGGAGTTGTTTAGGTTGAATATTAGCAGGCAGACAAAAAGAATAATGAAGACTGCATCATTCTTAGCATGAGGCAGCCACCCAAAGGAGAGGGGAGCCAAATGGCTATGAGTCTGGCAAAAAAATCAGGTGCCATTAAAAGAGTTTGGTAGCAGGAAGGACTGGGCAGCCCTGACAACTGGCCACTCTGCAGCATTAATTTCTTCTTCTTTACCTAAAAACAGTCAGACAACTAGTCAAATGAAGGATCCCTCTCCAATGGGAAGTAAGAAGAGCACCTCCTGGTGACAAGCCCTCTACCAAGTTGTCCACCTTAAGGTGCGATGTGCTCTCCTCTCCATCAACCAGACATTAGTGGCAACTGCCTTAGAGTGGACATCAGCCTTCAGTGAGAGGGAGAGACTCTGAAATGACTCAACGCTGCCGTGATCTGATTTGTGCCCTGACTCCTTCCACCACAGCCCCTTACCTTGAAGGCCATAGAGCTGGCCAGTGCTGTGCTGTCGCGTGATGTGCTGCCAGTAGGCACTGCGGGGCAAGGGCACCATGGTGCTGAGGGACACGGCTCGCTCGCTCATTTTCATCTGAAGCTGCAAAGCAGTAAACAGATGTCAAGGAGACGTGTTATGTTTACTGCAAACCCCTCCGAGAATAGCACAACCACTGGCTGCAAGGACTTCTCACAGCACTGCCAGCGCAGCCTCTCCCTCCCTCTCCCCACCCTACATGAGCAGAGGGAGCTAACGCAGGGGTCAGTCCCCACGGGCACACGGCACTTGGGTTAGGAGGCCACGCTGCTGTTGCACACCAAAGTTCACCTTGGTGCTCCCCTGGTCCTGGGCTAGCATGGCTTCCCCTGAGGGGAGTTTTAACTCAAACAGCTGAAACAGAAACCGGGGGTCAGTGGAAGACAGGAAAGTGTGGGTATGCTCCCCCTTTAGCAGGAAGGCCATCCGAGGGTATTCCCAGCTACCCCAGCAACTTCCCAAAGCTAAATACAGCCTCGGCACATCAAGAACTAGACTGGAGATGTTTCACATGGGTGAGGACAAGTTGTTCTTATTAGCTTTGAAGCATTTTCTATTCACCTCCCCTCTCCTACAGCTGAGACATGTGCCAGCTGCTAACGGCACAGGAGTTCAGCACAGGAGATAACTGCATCCTTCAGCTGAATTCCTGAACGACCAGCACGTCCAGGGATGCTGAGTGGAGTGCACCTGGGCTGCAGTGCATTGCCAGAAGCCCCATCTCACACTGCCCCCTCCACACAGGGCCTTCAGCTACATTTTCTTACATTATCACAGCCCCTTGTTAGTTACGCCATACTTACCATAAAAATACGTGAGAATTGACTACCTTAAGGCATTTTTTTCTGTGAATTTAATAAGATGTATGTGCAAGCTGATAAAAATAATTGGATTTTATCATAAGCTTCACAGTACAGCTAAAATTCTCCTCCCAAAGCTCAGGAAAACATCAGTTCAAACATACCAAGACTGCACTTGACTTTTCTGATTTATAAAGATAGCTGTTACAGAAAAGTAAGCCTTTACATTTTAGTTTCACAAAACCTGCAGTGAAAGAACCTTTCAGAAGATCAGAATATTTTGGAGCAAAACCAAACAGGCAAAGCAAGGAGAGAAAAGAAGCGAGGCCTGGCTGTATCCAAACAGACCCATTTCCACGTTATTTAGAGGTGCCATCTACCTTCAACCTCCTCTCCGTGAAGAGCACACCGTCCCTGGGATGTGAAGGTAAAACCAAACCCGGATCAACTCCTGCTCTTAGAACACCCACCTCCACGTCAGGTGGCTGTGAATCACCACACCGTGCAAGGTTCCACCTACATCCTACAGCGTATTTATTACAGCTCCTTCGCTAAAGCCCCAACACCCTTTGCAGTGTCACCACACACATCTCAGCACCATGGAAACAAACAACGACGGATCTTTTACTGGGGATGAAAACGAGCAGAGCATCGCGAGGATGGCGTTTCCTGGCTGGAGATACTTTTTTTGGCGGCTCCATTTATTGGTGAGGTGGACAGCAAACTAAGGCAGTCTGAGCAACAGCGTGGCTGTTAGGGGGAGTGCAAAATCCGAACCGGCTATCTTGGGAGAAAAAAGAGCCACAGCTAGAGAAAGATTAGATAAAGGCACAGAAAAGGGCCAGAAGGGGTGCCCCTCCTGAACTCAATCAGCAGAGGGGAAAAATTTAAAAATCCACAGCTGGAGATAAGAATTAGTATGTTATGTCCTGAATACACAGCGTTTCATCAAAACACCTCGGACTGCGAGCAAAGGCAGCTTTAACGATGATTGATTTCATTCTCACAATTAACCTGCTGTATCTCTGTGGCAACAGAAAGAGTAGGAATAACTTGATAATGACCTGGCTTTATGCTGCGGAAGCAGCCAGCCCTGTCAGCAGGTCAAACCCACTCGGAATTGATATGCTGGAACACGCATGAGCAAAGGCTGCGAGCAGCCAGCCAGGCAGGACATGCGGCTCCACATGTCATTAACACAACAAATAAACCGTTAACTGGAGGGCACCTCATCCATAGCCTCTTGCTCTCTTCTGCCCAAGGGAGACTGAGAATGCTGAGACCTGAAAGGAGATCAGGATCCCCAGAGCGGTTCAAACACCGCTCCCTGCACATGGAGCAGGGATCAAGTTATGTTAAGTCACGCTTCAAGAAGCGGCAAAGATGTGAAAAGTGGCGAGGGATGACCCTGCAGCTCTGGTGGCCACAAGAGACCCGCAGAGGAAGGGGATGGAGAAGCAGCACTCGGAGCCGTCAGCAGCCAGTGCCGAGGGCAGCCGGGGAGTGCTGTGCCACCTCTTGCCACCCCGACGAGAGATGCACAGAGCTACATGAAGGCAGTTTGCTGGGCTAGTGCACGGCTCTGGGTCAAACACAGCGCGCAGTTGGCTCCCAGAAATCCTGGGGAATCATGGAGGAAAGGTTAAGTATCTTCTTTCTGAGATCCCACCATCAGCAAAACTTGCATTAGAGGCAAAACCACTGTCTGCTAAAAAAACCAAAACAAACCCCAAACAAAACAAAACCAACCACCCAAAACACCCCCATGACAACATTCTCTCAAACCAGCTGTGAACACAGCTGCAAAAGGAAAGAAAAGAAAGATGATTTAAGATTTGTTAGGTTCAGCTGGCTTCCTCAGGCTGGACAATGCAATTTTCAAAGATTTTGCAGAACAACTTGCAATAGGTAAACCTTTATCTTGGGATCCCCAACTGGAGAGGATTGCACTCACTGCGGTTTTGAGGGGATTTTCTTCCTAGTGAAGCAAATTCACATAATCAATCAAAATCAATTTAAATGGTAATTGCTGCAGAAACATTTGCTAAATTCACTACAGCAAAACTACAGAACGGTAAACTAGGAAGAACAACTTCAGAAATCAAAAGGCACTAATATTGCTGCCATTTTGACTACTATCCATCTTACACTAATACTCAATATTCTCTTATTTCAAAAGTTAGTGAGCACCATTTCCACTCTAAGTTATGAATCTCCATAGAAATGGTGAGAGATAATAGCAGGATCCAGCCTGGACAGATGCACTCGCACATCGAATGGCTCAAGTGCAAAATGCACACTTGAGCTGCTGAGAGGGGAAGAAGAGGCAGAGAAGGCTGCCCATAAATGGGCTGATAATATCTTTCTATGAAGCATTGAGCTTCAGCTGCCAAAACCTGGGAAGTTCACTGTTATTACTTTAGTGAGATGTCAAGTTGTAACGTCTTTTTTAAAGCAACCTGAACTGAAAGCAGGAATAAATGACAGCAGTCAAGTCACAGCACTGCTCCTTTCAGTTTTCATGGCAACCAAATACTTACGAAAATATAACTTGAATAGATATTTTCTTTCCATTGTCTGGCAAAGCAAAAGTCAAAGGAAAGAAACAGCTGGATGAGATGAGTTACCAAATGACCAGAACGGCTTCAGGCATCGCTAAGCAAAGCCAGCTCCTTCTTCCCTTTAAAAAGGGAAAGATCTTTGAATTCACTGAGAAGGAGAATAAATGAAATCCGCTTGTGAAAGTGTCACAGGCTCTGGTCAGCATACGCTCAGACCTCACCAGAAAGCAACAGCACATTAACAGAAAGCATCAGGGTGAGGTTCCCAGCTGAGGAACCACTATCGCATCAATTTTCCACATGCATTTCAAGAGCCAGAGCCAGTTATAGTCACAAACAGAACCAACATACTGTAATATAAAGAGAGCGACTGCTAGGGAGGTGACAGACGCATTATAGCCCACATTCTCAACAGGACTTGGCAGCTTTATTTCACTTTATCAGCATGGGACATTCAACTCTCTCTATTTTTTATTTTTTTTTTTGGTTTTGCACAGGCTGCAGGAGTCCTTAGATAGCTTAGTACCATCTTCACCTTGGTCTTTGATAATCACATCACCAATGTAGCAGTGGTCAGGATTACAGGAGCAAACAGAAGACATTTAGTGTAGACTTAATTTCTCACCATCAGTATCTCCTACTTTCTACTTTTATTTACCCTTTCTGTAAATGATAGCTCAAGCTTTACTAATACGAAAATTCACATGGGGTAAATAATTCTTGGAGATAGAAACAACATAGACAGCTGAGCATGAAGTTCAAACATCAAAAATGAACTCAATATTGAAGTGTTCAAAAGCAGAAGAAAAATACAGGGGAAATCAATCAATCTGAACAAAGATGTACTTTACAAATATTTTGTAATCAGCAATATAAGCCACTTGACTTCTACACTGATTTCACAATCCTCTGCATAAACTTCTAAATCTTACTGTCCTTAGACCCAAGAGAAGCCACCAACTCTTACTGTTTTGGAACCAGACATTTCTATCACTGACTTGGAAAACTCGTATTCAGGGGCAAATGGACTCATCTGAAACAATTATATTCCATTACTAAATTACAAAACTTTCACTTTGCCAGGAATATGTTCTTAACCCCCACTTAGCACTCTAGGGTCTATAAAATTAGATTTAGGGGCTGCGGTTGGACACAGTGTTCATGAAAAAGCTTTTAGAGGTTGTGCAGCTGCTCTCTATTGAAATCTATAGCAACTGTGCATCTGCTGAGTCTATCGGCACTTGTAAGACAGAAATTTTACATCAGAGCATCAAACATCATCTATTAAAGATGCTATTACATAAATGTAAAACCACTAAATATGAAATTGCCTGTAAGCCTATTCACCATTGCCATGGAACTCATCCCTGTTTTTTGAAAATGAAGCTGTGCTCTCAACAGGTTACTTAATCGGTTCTGATCCTGGTGGGCTACAAATGATAGCTAGTTATGCTGCCTTAGCCTAGCTTAATTTTAATCTGCTTAATTTAGTTACTGTTGAGTACTTGTATCATCTACCCATCTGTCTCAACTTAGATAATTCTGGATATTTTTTGAACAAAAACTCCCTTTGCTAACTAGAACTATACAGTCTTTTACTTTTAAACAGAAGTCAAAACCAGTAAAGATGGTGCTAGATGATATTTTACTGGGAAAGGGAAAAATGCTGGCTGCAGTTCACCTGCTAGTTCTTAACGCTTTTTGGAAGCAAGCAAGCAAAGTGTCAAGCTCTTCCTAGTGAACCTGGAAGCGTTGGGAAAAGCATGTGGTCTGAATGGACACAGAGCAGAGGCTGTCACAAGAGAGGCTCCAAGTTATCACTTCATCCTTACCGACACAGCGCTCTCCCACGGGCTTTACAGAAGTGACCACATTGAAATGACACCAGTCAGAAGTTAACAGAGCAGCATCAACTGAAAAGTGGTATGTCGCACTATATACGGTGTGAAGTATATAAACATATATATGTTTAACACTAACTAGTTTCTTTCCTGTTGAAAGTGAAGACAAAGTAAAGACATCGCATGAACCACATTGCCTAGAAACAGACCTGAATTTTCCTCACTTTCCTATTTCAGTTATGCCACCTACTCTACAAATGACAGAATTACCCATTTGTCCGTGTGCTCGGCTGAAGCTCTCAGTTAGCCAGTTCACAGGACTGGTCGGGACACTTGGAAAGAGTCTCCTATTGTTCCTCCTCTCCTCATTTGCTGCTCCTCACGAGACTGTTATTAAGAGAAATAACTTTCTTATCCTGTATTTGTCTTCCATTCTGTCTCAAGTCCAAGAAAGTGGAAGAACAAAAGAAATACAAGCACTTAAGAGAATTGTTCTCTTCCCCATCCCCTCAACATCCACTCTCAGCTTAAGTTTCCACAAGTAGTAGTGGCATTTTCTGTTTCATCCCAGCTGGGTCATCCAGTTAATATTGGGATAACTCCTCACTACAACATATCCCTGAAACCAAGATGTTGGTAGAACTACTGAAAGGATTAGACAGGGATGGGGATAACAGCAGTGCTTATGTTTACAGTAAGAGAAAGACATAAATCTTCCTGCACATTACGTAAACCAATTGCCTGGAATAGAGACAGTTTTTGTTGCCAGGCTCTTCCACAGTTGGCCATTCTGGGCATTTTAAACATTACAGAAAGCCTATTATCTTCAGGATACTAATTTTGCTGTCAAAGTCAACCTGTGAGTCTTGGGGTGTAGAGACCAATAGAGATCTGGGATAAACAGAATATCCCTTTTCACTCCACAGGTTTCATGACACACACACACATAAAAAAAAAATCCGAACTGAAGTTAATAAGATCCTGAAACACATTAGCTGCAAATGCCATTAATCTGCCGTTCTTAGACATAATGCTTTTGGAGATGCCACACTATCTGTTCTCAATCTTTATGCTAGTTTTGCGTCTTACACTTCTATATTTCCTACCAGTCACATGCATCATAAAATAAGTTTTAGACACAAAAAGCACTTGTGGAAAATAGACACCCACTGAGAGATCAGACAAACATCTAGTCCTCCCCCATAGTTTAATCTGAACCATATGACTCTTTCCAAATCATCCTTGGAGTGTAGACATCAATTAGCAAATGGAAAACTGAGCACAAGCCACAACATTTTGCAAATAGATTGATGAGAAATGCTTCCAAACAAGCTCATGATGCTGATTACTCAAAGGAACTTACTGAGAACGTGCACTGACAGGAGCTTATCATCTCTGTATTAATTCACACTTATTGATAGCTTTGCAAACACAAAAATCAAGGACTGTAAGTTTCCCTGTTTTGATACTTGGAAAGGAACCCCAGTTATATATACTGCCCTAAATATTAAAATCAAGCAGAATTCAATAAGAGTAATAATCAGACTGCTTACTAGCTGTGGATCAAAACATTAAAAAAAAATCACATTGAAGAAACACATTGTTCATTGTTGCCCCATGTGAAATAACAAGCATAATAAGCAGCCATACCATTGAATTTTTCACACTCTGCAACAAGCGCTCATGTTGTTCTGCTATGGCCAAAGCAGCCGAGTGAACCTTCTGATAGATTGCTTCCCCATCTCTGGTCTGAAATATGAATAGTCCTTCTCCTGTGTCACACATCCTGCCAAAGCAAGAACAGATGGGATCCAAGAGTGAGATTTAGGTTTACAGATCACCAAGAACAAACGAGACTTTACCATGCTGCTCTAGGAGCGTGATCACACAACCAGTAAGAAAACAAAGGTTGTTGAAATATGGAACAAAGTAATCTAAAAGTCTTTGCATATGGGTCTTACCAGCCCTGGTCCAGTCTTACCATCTTAGCCCATATTTGTATTGTTCTCATGAAATGAAGACTCAGCTAAGTACCACTGATCTGTCGTAAGTGCTTAAGATCTAGAGAGTTCATGTGCAAGACCCAGTTTTTTAATATTTAGACCCTATCTAGAATCTGTGCCAGGTAGGATTAATTTGTCTTCCTCTTTCAGACTTTTAACACTGCCTGTAATGAGTTTTGTAGAGTTTGTTTTCCACTGGAAACAGTAAATACATATCCTTGGCATCCCCTGCATTGTCTTATCATGGCTAATGCATGATCAGCTAAATAAAAATCTATCCTTCCCCCCCTTGAGAAGACTAAATTCTCCAATAATATGGAGGATGGACATTTAAATACCTCTTCTCTTTCCAGATAAGTTAATTGTATGATCTGTTCCTGTTTTACTATTGTAATTCTTTAATGTGCTTATATAAAATAATGTATCCATATCCCTTAGAATGGATTTGATAGTTTAGATCAATAAAAAAGTGTGCTAACTTCAGCCACACAAAGACCAGCTCATTAAGAAAGCAATTTCAGGAAGCAATACAGAACAACATCTCTAAACCAAGGAATTGCATTCAAATTTCTTATAAATCCATCTGTCAAATAGACGGAAAACAGGAATATAATCAATGGAAAACAGGAGTCTCTTCTCCATTGCTTTAGGTTGCTTTTGGGAAACAACTTGGCACTCGCCGCTCTCAACTTCAAACTCCACTTCTAGTACAGAACCCATAATTCTGTGTCCACATTGTGCAAATTCTGGAATGATGTTCACCCCTTCTTCCCAGATCTGTGCATCCAGTTCACTGGCTCGTATACAGCTTATTTAAGAACAACCTTATACAGCAATATACAACTCTGTCAGCCTCCACCCTGCAATCCCCCGGGACACCTCAGGTCTCCCATCCCCATCCTCAGGTGCTTTAATTTGGCAACTGCTTCTATTCAAGATGCAACCTGGGATTAAGAGGCTTTTTATTTGTTTCTTTTTCTTTTGTTTAGCAGAGGGTACAGACTAGCCTCTGTTTGAAAATCAGTTCTCATCTCCTTCAACAACCTTCAGAAGTGGTCCAGAGCACCACCGAGGAAAGCAAGGCAATACAGCAAACACACACCTACCTCCCTGCTTCAAACGTGAACCAAGAGGGGTCCCGCCCGTAGCGTCGGAGGGCACTTAATGGCCAAGAGATGAGTTTTACTCTGGGATTCTGGATGTCCCAAAGACAGATATTCTCAAATGTTATCTGCAAGGTACATTCCCCATGCACATCTAAATTAGGGGATGGCATCAAATACACATTGAATCTCTCTGGGAGAAAAACAAAAGATTAGTCTAAAATCCCTGCTCATTAAATGTGCAAGTCATTAAAGGAATTTCCTATTTTCCAGCTCTATTACAAGATCTAATTTCTACTTAGAACAATTAATTCAAAAACAAAAACTCAATTCCTTCCAGTAATTCAATAAACTCCATTATTTTGGGCAGTCAGAATGCTGCACTCAAAAGGGCGTCAAACATTTGTGTGTGCATTCAGAAACTGAAGAGAACTGCACCAACATAATCCTGATATTTGCAAACAATTAACAAAACTGTGTGCATGAATAAATACATTGCAATTGCATTTGTGCATGTAATTAGTTAATTTGCTTAGGAAAGTGAAGTAGCCATGGGCTCAGGTTTTGCATGCAATTACTATCATTTATTATTTGCTTTACGATGCTGCCAAAGAGCTTCAGACACAGACTGAAACTGTTGTACAGACTTCATACAAGAAAACACACAACAAAAGATAGTCCCCATCTCCAGAAGCAACTAACCTCTCTGAGAAAGTAAAGTGATATTCCAAAATAATTCTAGTTACCTTACTTACTATCTCTTGTAGCAATTACAAAAACCCAAAAGCCAAAGAAAAAAAAAAACAAACCCCATACAAACAAACGAACCTCTCCCCCCCAAAACAGGGAGGAAGCTTAGAAAAAACAATTTTGCACCAATTTACTTCTGATACTCATATGCAGAATCCAAAAGACTTTAAAATAATGCAATTAAAGATTTAAAAGGTCAACATTTATGTACCTACCACTCTGCTCCCTCTCTACTCCAGATGCCAACAAGTCAGGCTCTCCAAGGCTAATGTCATTAATTCGCGTTCCAAGGCACTCCATCTGCAGCACCTTGCACCACTCATCTGCCTCAAGTTCTGTATAAATGCCCAGAAAATCTGTGTGTAGGTATAATACATTTATAATTTCACAATTAATGCTCTTATGCTTTCTAATGCGCGTTGCCATTTTGCTCACCTGACTCACAAGCAAAGGTTTTGGATGTATCATCATTAAAATAAATCCCAACAGCATGCTTCTTTGTGCTTTTTGGCATTCGTAATATATTCTTCACGTTATTGAGTTCTGTGACCTGGAAAAGCAGAATTTAGAGTTTAAATTAGGAGCTAGAAAAGATATATATCCATTATTGACTGGAGAAGGAGAGAAAAGAATTCTATCATGTTGCAAAAGACAGAGAAAAGGAGAGAGAGCATGAACACGCCTAGGATTGCTCTTAAAGAAATGCAGCCCTGCCATGAATCACCTTTGACAATTAACTTGATGACCCTGGACGATGAATCAGCCACATCCTCCAGTTCTCTCTTGTCTGTGCATGAGCTTCGGTGCAACACCATCTGAACAGGATTTTAGCCAAGAGGCAGGCAGAATCAAAGCTCACTCCAGTTTGAGAAACATTTACGTGAAGGACATGAGAAAGACCAACCTGATGTAGCAGAAGCAAACAGAAGTATGTAGTGAAGAGAGCAGTCTAAAGGATTCACCCATTTAGAGGAGCAAGTCCAGTTCCAGTACAGCTTTCATCGTGGAGGACAAAGCTGTAAGAATGGTGAAAAGCTGCTCTCTCAATTATTTTTGGATGGAAAGTTGAGGATATGTTAGAATAGTCCACTTAAAAAAAAAAAAAAAAATCACAGTTTTAGCTATTAGAAAGCTTTTTAGCTTTAAAGATTCACAGACTTGTAAACACAGATTTCTGTTGCTCGGTTGCCAAAAACTAATTGGAAAAATAGCTTTCACACCAAAAAAATAAACATATATCTGTTACTTTGTACACAGCTTTAGTAAATACATACCACAGTTGCTTCATATTTCTAACATCCGCTTTTCACCCTCACAACCATAAGTATCACTCCTAAATTTGACTGAGGAGGAATTCTTGATTATTTAAGTTCCGTTTAAGACAAAGGTTAACATCCAGACAGGAAATCAGGAAGTTAGGTTTAAATATTCATTATCAGAACACATTTCACTGATTCTTTTACATGGTAGGGGTTGGAGAGAGAGAGAAAGAAGGGAAGTTTAACAGAAATGTTCCTAAAGCTGTATGACCTAACAACTTCACTACTTTGGTCTCATTAGTCCTGGGGAGTGGTCTCATATCAAACTATGTCAAACGTAAACAAAGAAACACAGTATTTGTCTTATAGATAAGAGTCAGGAAGTAAAAAGACAGTCTCGTTGGTTCCAGCAACAGAAACTGCTGCTCTAGAGCATCTTGGGGTCACCAGCGTCTCTCCGGCCATTCATCCTAAGTCACTTTCTTTTTAGAGTCACTTTATTGCCCATTCTCTTCTAGCAGGGGAGAAGAGACAGCCAAAACCAAATTTTCAAGTAAGACCCCTGAAAAGGTAATCTTGCTGTGAACAGAAGGAACAAAGAGCAGGCGGTAGGCAATGTCTCCCCAAAATAAAAATAAGCAATACATCCAATGTCCGGAAACTCACTGTATGGTTAGTAGCAGAAGGAATAATGGAAGGAACATCCCATGGGGAACACACCAAACCTGACACCTGCCAAATTTAGAACTCAGGTTTTTATAGCCTCCAGGTTCAAGATTTTGAGAAGTGTCAAAACGGAAACTTCCTAATTGTGCTTAGTTTTGCATGAGCGTTTTTTACTCTTCCAGGAAATCCTGTGGTAGAAGCACATCCCCCAGTGCTAACAAGACACCAACAAACTCAATGTTAAATATGACAAACCTGTCATAACCTCTTCCCATCAGGCTCAGCACATGACAGGTCAAGCACAAATTGCCAGCTGCCAAGTTCAACTCTCGTATATTTTTCTCATATGCCAGGAAAGGATTCAAATGCAAGAGAAAAAAAAAAAAAGAGAGCTAGACTTTATTCATTCAGGACAGCAACTACCCTGACATTTATACTGAGCACATTCATATTTTCTGCAAGTGAACGTGCTAATGAAGTTTTGTACCTACAAGTACAAAAGTTAGCAGAAGCAGAACATTGCCATATATTTTGGTAATGAATCATTTAGCCACCTAGGATTTGTCCTAATGGAAAGCTCATTTCTTGAAATCAGGCATGTCACACTCTTACTGTTGGATACCCCAGTAATTGTCTCCAGTGTGATGAATCCTGAGGATGCTGTGACAGGGCTCAGCAAGATCATGAAAGGTTTGTACCAGGCAGGGAACAGCCCACTGTCTCTCCATGCTGGCTCAGGAGCCAGAAGCACTTTCAGTAGCACTTCTAGCATTTAGGAGGCTCAGAAGTTCCAACTAGTCAGCTGCTGCCCTTGCCCCCCATCAGGCCCGGGTGATGGGCAGCATGAGATGCCTCAGCCCCTGGCAGGGAGGCACCCTACATCCCAGTGAGGGAGGCAATGGACACTTGCCCATGTGGGAGGCTGCCAGCTACTGCACAGGGCTGGGAAAGGGAAACAACCAACCAACCCAAACAGTATCACTAATGACCCTGTGTTCAGACTGAGTCATGCACCTCCCGGCCAGATGGGAGCAGATATTCATAACACTGTTGGGAATGCGAGAAAGACAAGATTAAAACATTTGCTTTGTCTGCCTACACTACAGGAGAGAGGCTTCTGATCACCGCTTCTTTTATTATGACTCCAGCCACGTACATCTTACCTTCACTGCTCCCAGCATCCCTAAGACTACACTTTACTTCCCAAGTTCTCATGTTTTATTCTCATTAGGGCTGCTACTACTGATCAATTTCCTGACACGAGCTCCTGCAGTATCTGTATCCCTGGCACAGAGTACCCATCACCCATTTCCTCTCATTTCTCTACTAGAGACATCCTGTACTTTCCGGTCCCTCCACTCCAATTTCCAGCCCAGCCCTACCCACCCAAAGGCTTCCAGCCTTGCTTATATGTCACATCCACACTGCAGGTCTAGGACTGCATCATCTCTGAACCCAGCCATGGGGACTGAGATTTGCTCCTGCCAATATCTCAGATACCTGTGGTCTCCCTCACATCTAGGGCTTCACATCAGAAGCAGTTGGTCATTCTGACAAGATCTACCCAGCACAGAGTAGGAAAGAAGCCACAGACATGCCTTGCAACCAAGAATTTTCTTTCTTTAGGTTTCCCAGTCAAGGAAAGTTTCACCAAAAGCTACACAGGAATATGTACCACTTTGTGATACAGTCACTTCAGTGGATCGTTAAGGAGTTGCACAAAACTCAAGGTGTCCAGAAGTATGGTGGCTGGGTCACCTGACCTCATGAGTGCATAACTCACAACTCCCACATTCCTCTTTGGAAACAACTAAATACTAAAGAAAAAGGCATGAATATAATGGTATCGCTGTTTTGGAGCTGAGAATTGCAATAGTTTTTTCCTTCTCATCATAAATTCCTCTCAAAAGCCAGTTAGTTACTGCACTAAAATACTTCCTTGTAATCTCAAATGCAGAATAATATATTCCAATCGAGATTTTACAAGAATCAGCTCATGCTTGAGATCCCAAAGTTCATCCTTCTGAACAGAAAAATTTGTTTTCATTTCAATATGCCTTCTCCTACATTTGCTTTTTATTACTATACTCCGACTAAGCATACTGTGTTATAAGGAAGACAATACAGGTTATCTAAGACATTATTTATCCCTTACCGGTTCCCTTTGCAGTATTCACAGTGGTCTCTTTTGCTTTTCTGGAGTATCAATCAACAATTAATTCACCTCTCTAAGAGAAAACTCAGAAGGCTGTGCTGCCGTGAGTTTTTTCTCACTTCTACTCTTTCAATTCTCGCCCCCATCCCAACTGGGGGAGTGAATGACTGCGGGGTCCTCATTGCCGGCTGGGGTTAAATCACTGCACCTATGTGAATGCAGACTGCCTGTGCTGCAAAGCACAGCAGCCACGTACCAAAAACACACTCCAAGAGCCCTGGCTCACAGCCTGGTCAGAAAAAATGGCAGGTTATTTCACCCCTTGGGTGAAAAATCTTGAAGAAATATTGAAATCGATAGTATTGTGTCATTAATTTTACTGATCATCAAATCCTTTGTAACTCGTGTTTTATCTCTGAAACGGGGGGGACAAAAAAGGGGGATTTGCATTTGGAGAAACGCTAGCTACAATATTTGGCAGCTCCTGGGTTATTTTGTGCTGCATTGACTGCTTGAGAGCTCTTGTATAATGGCATTTCACAGAGCACAGTCTGAAAGTCTTCACACACATCTGAAGATTTCCTGATGGCATTTGCTTCTGTTGAGCTGCACAAGCTGGTATCTAAGCATCTCCCTTTGAAGGGTGACAGACGGGTACCCCCAGTTCTCACCTCTGACCCAGGTCCAAATGTCTACAGTAAAATGCACACACTTCAGTCTCTTCCCATCTGGTTTCAGAGTAAGTTTTTTCTCCAGTACCAGACCTATCAGACACAGGGAGAATAACAGATGGACAAAATCTGGCAGTCTGGGACTCTTTCTGAAGTCAGTGGCACAAGTGACAGCGTGCACAAGAGTCACTTGAATTCAGTCTTTCAGCTCATGCGTGCCTTCTGGCCTGGATACAGCTTGTGGCACCTAATTTTTTATGTCTGTCAAAAACAAACAAAAAAAAAATATCACAGAACAGTAGGGGTTGGAAGTGACCTCTAGAGCTCATCAAGTCAATAAACTCAATAAGCAGCTGATCTCTCTTCCCTTTTGGGACTGAGCCCCTGAAGCTGCCTTCACCTTTCAGAGGTTCCAAGGTACTCCAGCGCAGCAATAGCCCCTTCCGGCAGGATCCAGCTTTAGCCAAGAAGCTGCTCCTGGCTGCCAAGGCTCAACGGTGCACCTGCACTCCCAAGGGAGAAGCTGTCTAAAGATCACTTGCTATTTGACCTGCTGTGTCACCTGGCAAGGTGCTTCAAAATGCCATCATTATCCCAGGTGCCTAAATAGCCTTCCTGTTGCTCACCCTGATGCAACAGATGGTTCAAATTGTCTGGCACATACGCAGCGAGTTCTCACTGAAGAAGTGGCAGGCTGCTAACACCCCCTCTACCGCGCTTTTGGAAAGGAGTCAGGAGCAGACACCAAACACCTGCAAATATTTGAGGCTGAAGTTTTCTTTTTTTTTTTTTTTTTGCATTTTAAATAACTCTCCTCCTGTCCGGCTCTTGCAAAACAGTGTTTCCATGGTTAGTTTAATTCATGTATATTTTATCACAAAAAGAATGATATTTTGTTTGTGGTTAAAGACCTCCCTTTGCACACTTCTCCCCTGCCCTTTACTTTCAAGCCCTCTTTATGTTAAGAAAACAATCCATATAATTGAAATGCATTTCATTAGTTTAAAAACTAAAATACTTGCAGAGCTGCGTGGTAAGAGAGTTCTGAACCAGGAACAGGGATTAATCATTCATTTCCCAACCAACAGTACAAGCAGACAGAGCTTCACCCCATCCAGATACACAATGGCAAAAATTCTTCCATCTCTCCCATTCCCTCCAAAAACATGCTAAAGATACAGTTTACTAAAAATTATCTTTAGCATTCAAACAATTGTTTGAATTAGTACATAATTCTCAAATACGGGTAGTTTTTCAGAACACAACAAAAGGCAGTATACTTACTGTCTACACAACTGCCATATTCAATGGTTTTAAGTATCTTGTGTTTAAATCTTAATTAAGGAGTTTATGCTTCTGTCTTGGCTTCCTGAAGACTCATCCCCGGATGAGTACAGGTAGAACACTTCCCAGGATGTGTCAGGGGAACATTTAATGGAAAATGCTGCTGCTGCAATTCCAGCCCAGTCCTGCTTATAAGATTTGCCTGTACTTGTCTGTTTTACTAAGTATACATAGCATACTAAAATTTTATACAGATTTTTAAAATATATTTATATATGTGTATGCTTTTAAAAAAATTACAGCCATGCCTATATCTCCTTTCCTTCAGTGGGAGAAATCATCAGCTGCTGGTTTTCACTTGCTCACATACAGAACGGCACACACTGGCCATAAGCCAGCGCCGGACTGCAGTGGGGTTTTTCAAAGAAACTAAAGCCAGGAACAACAATCAGATTTAGAGGTTCAGCCTTGACCACCCCTCTCAGGGGCTGCTCCTTTGCTCACAGGATCAGTGAAGCCACGCACAAGGTATGTCCTTCCACGCAGAAGGACACATACCTGCCCCCCAGGCTTGCAGTGAGCATCACTGCATGGCGTTATAGTGAAGACACCAAAATATCCTGACAAGTTACTTTAATTCTTTTAAAGCCTCAACCTAGACATTTCATTCATAGTAAGTGATAATATTCATTAAAATAAATGTTTAACAGTCAGTTATTAGCAGAATGATCATACTTTAAACATTTAATTTGCTACCGATACAGTTTTGCATTAGCAAGCCTGGAAAACAATTACAAATTACACAATTCAATTTTCCAAACGGATTATTCCATAACTAGACAGAAAGACTGCTTAAATTACTTCTGCTGTTTCAAGGCAAGATTAATACAATCGGATTAAAACTTAGATTCCCTCGAGGAATCAGTACATTCCTGTCAGCAGCATGCAATTAGTTGGTTTTGCATTGGAATATTAAGGATTCTTCTGGCACACTGCAAAGTCAAAAGTCACTTGGAGAAACAAGAATTTCTTCCTTCCTCCAATGTTATTTTGTTAAAGCATATGGTAATTTGTGGTTGATTATTTACATTTACCA
Organism: Limnodromus scolopaceus; assembly: GCA_028565335.1. Taxonomy (NCBI): domain Eukaryota; kingdom Metazoa; phylum Chordata; class Aves; order Charadriiformes; family Scolopacidae; genus Limnodromus; species Limnodromus scolopaceus. Next base: position 7,269,563 of record JAOXNO010000005.1, read on the forward strand.
AGTGAAAACTAGACAGCTACCTGAAAGGCAACTCTCTGCCTAGATTTTGTAGCCTGGATCCTAATTATTTTCTCTCCCTTGTGGGACCAAATGAATTAAGTGGGCAATTTGGTTTGAGTATGCAGGTTTCCAGTGCACTTCATAAGCTACAGATGACTGTTCTCCGACGACCTGTATTTTAGGACACTTTAACCTTTCCACGTTTAAAAAAAATAGAACAAGATTAGAAAGAATTTAAAGGTCAATATTATACAAACAAAAAAGTACTTATTTGTTTTGTTGTTTTAAACTTTGAGTGGCAAGGATGTCAAAATTCAGCCCCCGGTGCAGGGCTGCAGGAGAGCACACACACATCACGCATTCAGATGTGAACACATTGGACCCCCCCATATGACAGACACAGACCAAGAGACCCCAGAAACGCTGCTTGCGACCAGAGCTCCGGGGGATGGAGGAGAGACCCTGACTGGATAAAGGTGCCAAGGAGATTTTGTACAGTCTCAGAGCACAGCAGCCCAGCTTCAGTGACTGGCATCATCATGGTGCCACCAGAGCGAATGCTCTGGACAGACTCTTTCCACTAATAAATTGAAGAAACGTTTGCACTTTAATTCATCACAGGGAAAAAAAAAAAAGCAGCAACAAAATGAAACAATTTAACACTTCAGTGAAGGAGGCAGGTGCTATTGAAAAATTAGCTCCATTCATCATTTTTCTTTTTTTACCCTTTACAGTTTTATGATGGATTAAACCTTTCCTGAGATTGATGGGGTGAGCAGGGGCTCCTCAGTTTTCTAGATTTGATGCTGCTTTCAACAGCATTTGAGAATCACTTCAGAACCCAGGTAGGAAGTTAAGGACCATATTTCTGAAACATTGGTAATCTGTAAGTGAGGTTTTCCTCTTACAGTGTCATCTATCAGGCTGAGCTGCATTCGCCCTCAGATTCGTTAGCACAAGCTTTTGACATGGTGACACCTGACACGTTAACAGGACTCGCTGGGCTTCTCATTTGTAGGATTAATATTATTGTCAGAGGCAGCGAGAAGCAGCTTTCTGCCCAGGAGTGACAGAATTAGAATAGTCACAGGAAAGCCTCTTCGCACCATCAAGCTGTTACTACAACCACTGCTCTTGCTGACCAATCAAGACACCAAGACACCGGCAATGACTGTCCTAGACCTCTGGATTGATGTCTTTAGTGCCAAAGTCCCACTAATATTATACATCAAAACCAGGTGGCAAGTTGTGCTAGTTCAAGGCTCTGCCACATTAAATTGGTTTTTTTTGTTTTATTAATAATCAGCTATGCTTTTTATAAGAACCAGTTGAATTATATAGCAGTATAGAGCAGCAGTGACATGTTTTCCTTTATCAACACCTAATATTTAATACTGTTAGAAGCTGCATCCTTCACTACCTTAGAATTTCACACATGTACAAAGTTTTTTTTTAAAAAGAAATTAATTTTTATCCACCTGTGCTCTTTGTAAGTTAACATATTTTAGCCAGAAAATGCTATTTAATATTCTTTACCTTCCTTTCAGTGAAGTTCATTAAAAATAAACAGGACGCATCAAATTGTGCAGCTTATGACTCCAGAACTAGAAGACAGCCTCATTTACCATCACAGTGAAAAAACAGGGACAGTGCAGAGCCCCACTGCCAAACAGCAACACTGCGTAAGTGACAACCCCCTGTCCTGAGCAATCACTGCTCTATTGGGTTTGCCCAGCTTCGTTTACAGAGTGGCAAGGAGGAGCGACAAAGGTGGAGAACAAATGCTGATGGCAATGTTCCCAGCATGGCTCCCACAAATGGCAGTGAGATCCCTCCCCGGTCATCCAGCCTGACTGCACCCCGCTGCAGGCTGCTCATCCCCAGTGTCCAGGAGGGCACGGTGCTGGGAAGAGAGATCTCTCCATTTTATCCAGGAGGACTATAGGCTTTCCAGCAGAAACCTCAGCACTGCATCCCGTGATTTCGGTCTACACACCTGGGGCCTGAAGCAGAGAGATGTTTAGGGGAAGGGCTCAGAGCTTGGACATGCTGAGCTAGACTGCCAGCTCCAAGACACCGGAAAAAAAAAACAGCTCCAAGGAAGCTCATACTGATCTTGGGTATATTCAAGGTAAGACTTAGACCCCAAGACACCACTCTCCAGTTCTTGAAAAGGAGACTTAAGATATAATCTATCCATTCGCTCCAGCTGGAACCAGTGCTTTCAGGAGCACACACTACATTCAAGTGACCTGCGTTCAGATTTGGTTTACTCCTCCAAAAGCAACCGATCATGGAGTTTGACCATTGTTTATTCCCGTCAAATAAGCTACCAGAGAAATCCAGATACTAAATTTATAGAAGAAGCAATAGTTTAACATTAAGCAACTGTTAATTATAGACTAAGCTTGACTTAAAACTGAAAATCCCTCAAAGCCAATGGGACTTTCTATGGTGCTTTAGTCTGCAGATTGAGACGCAGGAAACTGCTGTTAGGCTACATATGCGACGAGTAAGCCCTAACCTAGAGATTTTCTTGAAAGAGGAGAAAAAAATCCAACCTCGTTTAGATTCCTCGTGGATTTCATATCCATTACCTAATCTGAACTTCAAGTCAGCGTGTGCTGCTGATACATTGCATTAATACAGTGGAAGAAATACAGATTCGCATCAATAATTGACAGTCATACTAATATAAACACAACATTTCACACAAAGCTGGATATCGTCTTATACACACTGTGCAACCCTCACACACATCAAATGAAAAAAAAACAACCCACACTTCTCATTAGTTCTGAAAGTTGCTTTATATGAATTTGAATGAACTATTTCTGGGCATGACAATACAAATAGCCACAGGTTTTATGACCAATGAATTACAAACTACATGGCATGTAGACAGACAAGTCTGAATTCAGATTCAGTATTCCCTCAAGATTTCCTCCTAAACATATGTCAAAGTGAGTAAAGGGCAGATCAGCCTCAAGCTCAGCTGTGTTTGCCGACTCCTAGCAATTTATGCACATAATTCCTAATCTTCTAATATATTAAGCTTTTGCCAACAATGATTATAAATTAAAGGGTTTCTTATTTTCATCTCCATGCCCAGGAGAATTACAAATGTAAATTCTCAGATGAATATGAAATGTGCACATAACTCCAGAGAGGTGATTAGAGGGAAAAACTTCATTCTTTTAATACTGGTGAGTTTAGCAAAGGTTTTCACATCACCGCTGCACAGAAAAAATGCTTGTCCTTCATACCTGTAGCTGTCTACTGTATCCCACAGGTATAAAATCCCAGTGAAATGGGAACCTCTCAGCTTTTGGAATTCACGTTACCTTAGATATTTGCTATTGTAATTATGAAGAGTAGTCATTACTTCAGTATTTCAGCTCTGATTTTAAAGGGCTGAGGAGAAAAAAGGAAATATTCTCTAAAAATAAAGTAATTTTCCATTAGCTTAGCAAGACGTTTGCTACAAAGCAGAAAATAGAACACTTACTCTGTGCCTCTGTTTTACTGCATGAAGGAACATGTAAGTGAGTTTAGGACCTCAATAGTAGAAAAAGTTCCAATTTTTGGGCCAATTAATACACAAAAAAATTCAGATTTTTTTCTGGACTGTACATAGAAGCAAGTTTGAGAAACAACCATATGACCGTGTCTTACCTTGTGATAGCATCTAAAGTAAGCAGCTCGTTCGTCTGAGAATTTCTCCAGCCTCTTTGGCCCTTTGCTTGAAGCTTTTTTGAATACTAACCAACATCTCTGGTAAATCTAGAAACACAAGAGAATAAACTTGGCATCTCCAATGACTTGAATATCACTAATATTTGCATAGAAGTTAAACTCATAAATCAGCTGTTGCTCTGCAGCTACAATTAATGGCTCTCTGTAGCTTAGATAAAAAAAAAAAAAACAAGTTAATGGATAGTTGGCATCCTATTTCTTTTGAATTATGATACAAACAGAAATTCTTTCGAAGACACTGCATGCTTGCATGAAAGGTGCTAGGAAGAAAGCTGTAATTATGTTTGCAAATTTAGGGCTTTCTAGGAAACAGCTTTTTTAAAATAAATTGACACACTTTTCCATGTGGATTTGTTACTGGTTCCTGTCTTGCATGCTTAAGACAGACACGAAGAAACTTTGAGCAAAACAAATAGGAGATAAAAGTGCAAGTGTATATTCTATGTATAAGGGTAAGTTAGGATACATAAGAGAGAAGGAATCGAATTACTGGGTAATGGAAAAGGCAGATCTTTTAACAGTAAAACCCAGGACCATTCTGACAATTGGTGTTTTGCTTTCAAGGTCCACTTGAATTTAAATTCAAGTCACTTGGAGCAGACCATTGTCTATGCAGAGTGGTTGAAAAAAACACCTGAAGCATTAAGCCACTTCATCTCACAAACTTCTGCCCCCATTTCTTGCAATCTTCCCACCTATTATTTAACTGTGGTGCACTTTCTACCATCATCTTACATACAAAAGCATAGCTCTCAGCTTAGATAACATACTGGCTGTATAGAAGGAAAGCATTGCAAGTCCTGCCAACTGTTCACAGCCTACATTTAATCAGTAATTCCAAAGTAACACCTGGTAAGTCAGAAATAAAACAAAACCATCACTAAGATAAGTGTGATTTCAGAGAAAAAAAATCCAATCAGCCATTATCAAGTAGTTCACAGCTCTGGCAGAGCTCCAGCACAGCACAAATTCACTGGAGGAATCAATGAGGAGACCCATCAAAACATCTCGTTGCCTCCAGCTAAGCCAGCACCCAACAGGTAACCAGCACAGAAGGCAATTCCATCCTCTGAACCCTTGATGGGTTTCTAAACAACGTATTCAGCACAAAACAATTATGTTCATGACATATAACTTTATTTCTGTGCCCAAAAATGATTGTTGGTTGACTAGCTGTGCTTCTTTCACCAGCTTTTAGCTATTTCTATAAAGACGTTCAGGGAATCGCATTATTCCTCCCCAGCTTTATAATTCTGCCTCACATGTGGACACTCCTACTCCTGGCCCACTTGGCTGCAGAAGCACTTAGCATATGGACAGGCTGCTCTGATGCCAGGCACCAGCTGAACCCATCAAGATTATCTTCCAATTTTCCAGCTTATTGGCCACTCAATCTGTTCTGTTTAGTGCAAGGGTTTGAATTGAATTGTTCCAGAATGACTAGACACTGACCAAAAGGGTTTGCCACCAAAAAAGCAATTCAAGTACGCGCCCACTTATACGGGAAGAGACTTTCTACTTTTGCCTTCTGAAAATCTTGTTTGCTGGGTCCAGATAACCTCATCACACCCAACACAAACAACTCTCCGAAACCCCACCCAAAAGAATCTGTCAAAAGTTTGACTATTCAGTCCTTTTGCTTTTCAAAATCTATAGTTTTATCTTAGCAATCAGAAGCCCATAGAATCAATCATAGAATGGTTAGGGTTGGAAGGGACCTTAAAGATCATCAAGTTCCAACCCCCCTGCCATGGGCAGGGACAAGAAGAAGGCAACAGAAGAGAACAGAATCCATTTGCCACTGTACACCACACACAACTACAACATGATGATGTCCTTCTCAGATCATTTGCACTCAGAAACACATCTCTGGGTCAGCAAGCACCTCAAAGCTGTAGCTGCAACAATGAGCTCCCCAGCACACAGAATTAAGGGCAGAACAGGAGAGTAAGATTTTAATACAAATAAGGAAATAAAGTTTTGCTCTGCCCCCAGCAGGGCACAGACACAGGACTTCCTTATCGCCCTTCCAAATGCCACTAGGAGCATAAGTACTATTGACAATCAATTCCAGTCAAGCATGGTAGATGACTATAAATTGGTGCTACTGGAATTTATTACTGTAGTTCAACAGTGACTAACCCAAGACTTGGATTTAGATCAGAAACAGGGCACAGCTTGGGGCAGGGGGGGAAGAAAAAAGGAAACCCAAAAACTGTTACATGTAAGTACCCCCAAGGATGCAAAAGCCAAATCAGTCTACAATATAAATATCAGTCTTTGTGTTTTGGTTCTGCTCCCATATTACAATAGTTCTTTAACAAAAGAGTCCCAGGGCTGGAATACATTATGACAGTGCCTCAGGACAACATCATCATGATCCAAGTAACTATGCCAATAAAGAACAAATGGCATTCATGATGCTAATGCAGGCAAACTGGAGGAAAGTCAGGTCATGAAGGTCCCTCCCCTGAACTTTCTCTTCTTTCTGTACAACCTACTCAGCTCTCTCCTCTTATGGAACCTCTAGGCAGAGAGATTCTACAGTAGTTTAAAGTAGAATACAGTATTTTGTTTTAATTAGGGACAATGAACATTTTTTTTACAGCTTGGAATCCCATTAATGTTAATGATCTGATGGTTAACTCCTCTCTGCTGAGCTTACATAAACAAACTCAAAATGAAGATACATTCTCTCACTTGAAACCTACTAAGCACCTTAAAAATTAGATAATGGAGCCATCAAGAACAGGCACTATTATCGCAGTCACATTTCTACACTCCCATGACACATGTATATCATGGGTGAACATCCAGCACCATCTTAACTGAGCGTAAACCTTTATACCCTAAATCTCTAGCAATAAAAAAAAAGGGGGTTGGACTAGATGACCTTTAAAGGTCCATTCCAACCCAAACTATTCCACAGTTCTATGAATAACCAATTTGGCAGCATCTGCCTAGAAGCACTGAAAGCCCTTCAACACAGTCAACGACAGCAGAGATGATGTGCCCAAGACAGAGAGCTAATCATAGACCCTGTTATGAGCTACAATACAGAGCAAGTAATTAGTCTTTGATGCCATCGTGATCTAGTACATGTTTGAGACTTTTCAGTATTTCTTCAAGTTGAAGACTGCACATGAACTGTTTACATTGCTACAGCCATTTTGACAGAAGCAACAAGAACCAGCCCCAAATGCCCCCAAATGCTCTTAGGTGCCTATTCCATCATGAACACTTAGCTCACTTATCCCTCAGATCAACATTTTCACTATTACTCCATGAATAGGAATTAGTTGAAAGTACTGCAGTAATTACTTCCACTCCAAACACTTGGGCTGACAGTGATTAGATAATCCAAACAGCAAATCAGGATCTGATGTGCTGAGAGAGAACAGTAATAGCTGTCATTTGCATAACACCTAAAACTTACAAAGCTCTCCCTGTGAGATCTCCTGAGAAAGCCTAACTCAAAATTTAATTCGAGTATCAAAAATTAACATCTACTTCTTATGGTCTCTCCTGAAAATTTCCGCTACTAACAGCCCACTGAGCAGGTAACAACATAAAACTCCAGGGAAATAATGTGACTATTTATGAAGTAGATCATCCAGAACTCAGATAGGTGATCCAATATGCATGTCCAAGGTCACGTCAAAACAGTTCTATTTTTGGCTGTATAGATCAGCTGATATAAATCATTACCACAACTGAAGTCTAAGGAGTGACTTCAAAGGAATGATGCAATCTGAGTATTTGGATTCCTGCTGTCAATGCTGTCCCTTAGGAACCAGGCAGGGCTGCTCAGCCATCCCCATGCTCCTTCTGATGCTGGAAATACACTGTGAAGCAAAGGAGCTATTAATCTCAGCTGGAACTGGTCAGCATCTGGCTGAGTGAAGTGGAAAAATTTCTTTTGACTTTCCTGAGTTTCACGGTTCAGTTCTGGTTTGAGAATACTCTCATGCAGAGAGGGAAACTGAAACCAGGGGCTTGCTGTCTTACGTGGTGACCCAAAGCCCTGGTCTGTCCTGGAAATGGGTGTGGGTAGGGAGACCTGTCAATCTTCACCACCTCCCAACTGATCAGAAAAGCAAGATAACTAAGAGCTAGTTTTTTTGAGTGCCTAAAATGTCATTCTTTATACACAAAGTACAAACAAAGAAACAAACATCTGAATTTAGAAACTAAAATTCACATTTTAGTCCAAAGCAAGTTTACTCAACCTCTTAATACTTCTGTTTACCAACTGATCTAAAAAAGTATCTAGAAATAGCCAAATATTCAGAAATAGGAGGAGGGAGGCTGTTTTTCAAATCTTGGGGCAGTGAGTTTAAAACTGGCTGGTTTTTTTTTTAAAAACTAAGATATGTCACTTCCACTACACTATGGCAAAACAAGCCTATTTTCCTTCAGGACCAAACAATCCCACCCCATATTCATTTGTTATTTAAGAGGGAAACGGAGGTCAGAGACAGTAGCACAAAGTCTCATCTGGCAAATTCTCCTTTGCGAACAAGTGAACCTTCAGGGAAAGCTGCTCTGCTTTATTCCTGCATTGTGTTTTTCTGCTCTCTGCCCTAAAACAAAGAATTCCAATGAGCTGCACTTACAGGGACAACGAACTTACTGTCAAATAAACATAAACTTTGCTTTTTTAAAAGCAGTAGCTGAAGGCGCTATCATGTAGCTTGAGATGATTACCAGAAAGCCTGGGCTATTGCCAGGAACTTGCGGTTTGTGACTCTGATAACCTCTAGAAACAGATAATCTAGTAAAAGCACAGCACAATAGCACAAGTAATTTCTCACAGTATGTTCTGAACTTTTATTTTGTAGGGGAAAAAAAAGCTGCCCCTTTATCCAGGACTGCTAGAGAGCTCACCCACTGAAGCAGCTCAGTTGCACAGGGAAAGCTGCTGGAGTGGTTTTGCCGAACTTTTTCCAGAATCTCCAGTGGACTGGAGTTCCAGCTACAAGGCCTTTTCCAACAGGGGCTGCCACACAGCCAGCTAGTGCTAAGTGTTTGCATCTTAGTTCCTGCATTTAAAAATTTTAAAAATGCATTAATATGTCACTGCTGACTCAAAAGCTGATAAAGAACCCTGAAATAGAATTCCCAGCAAGAAGGAAATTTGTGAGGAGACTGGATCTAGAATTTTACTTTGCATCTAGAAAAATGAAATATTGCCAATAAAGGCAGATTGCAGCTCATTTATTTAATTATATTCACTCCTCAGACATGTCTGAAGCAGAAGGTCTTCATTACGAAGCTGTTTCTTTGTGAAAAAGCAGAGGAATGCTTTCTAGTAAAGAGGTCTTGGTATCAGCAAGTATGATGATGCCTTGTGTATCACGTTGAATGGGACTGTGTGGCTCTAGAGAAGACTCCACAACCTTTCCACAACTTCACAAAATGCAAGTACTTGCTTTGAACGTGCTTCTTCGATAAGGTTATGACTTGCCTCTACTTTTCCAACCCAGCTTTGTCCCTTGCCCACTTCATCCCCATATTGGCAGTTGTGTTCAGCTCTATTTCATTCTGAAAAAAACACAATGCAAGCATAAAACAACTACAAGTAGGTGGATTACTAGAAAGAATGACATAGCTGTAAAGATATTTAACTTGTACTGAAATGTGTTTAGCATGACTTAAATGGTGCATAGAAATGTAGACTGGTTCACTGGCTTTGTAAAATAAGCAGCAAAGCTGTCCACGTGTTGCCTGTGAAGATATTGCTGCACTTGGCAACAAGACAATTGCACTTTCCCAGAATACCCATTTAATGCGAGTGTGTTATGAGTAAGCGATATTGCATTATTCATTGTGATCAGGTTATAATGACTACATAAATCAAAGTTGGTTTACATCAAGCTATCTTCTTCTCTGGGGGACTAAAGAAAATGATCTAGATTTCTCCTTCCCCTGAGAAACACATTTGTGGAGACATAAACCTCACTCCTTCCTCTCATTTAGTGTATATCTTCAGAAACAATATTTTACACTAAGAAGTCATCCACAGCAGCTAATAGGGAATGAAGCTGTAATCTTCTTTCTGTGCCTGTTCAGAATGCACAATATTGCTCAGTCCTGCAAAGTTTTTTCATCAAGTTACAAAATCCAGCTTTGGCACTGGCCAGAACTTGCTATAAGACCTGAGCACAGCAAAATGCTTGGCAGACCTTTATGAATCTATAAACTTTCTTTTACTTATTAATGCAAGTCACAACAGATGCCTACTGCTCTAAAATATGAGATGTTTTAATCAGTCTTTCTCTTCAAAAACTCTTTCTTTCTACCCCTTCCATCCCAACTGGAATTGCATCAACCAGAAGTGGGATTTTTGTTAATGGTTCAGGCTCAGAACTCAAAGCCATTCCTCCAGCCTTAGTTTAAAATGCCAAACAGCTGGACTGGAGCCTACAGATGCCTTCTCACTTGGCACACTAGTTAGAAGGCAACTTTGTTCTAAATCTTGCGGGTTTTTTCAGTCCTTCATGATCACATGGGATTCATTCCACAGACAATACTTACTTACTGCCAAAACATCCTCAGCAACTGAAAGCCTGTGTGCTGTGCTCTAGGGTACGTTGTCCGAGCCATGGTAGGGTGGTGAGGAGCGTAAACTGAGCACAGGCAGTAAAATGGCTCACCCAAGATTACCTAACAATTTAGTAATGAAGCCTTTGTTTTATCTCGTGTCTATACTACGCTCTGTGACAATGGACGTTGACAGGGAAACACAAGCAGCGTGTTACAGGTTTTGCTTGTAACTGGTATATATTAGTCATTGGCTCAGACAAAGGGGAAAAAATGCTCAACAAAAATGCTGCTGCTGGCACAGGTCAGCTCTGGCAGATGTCAAGATGGAATGGGCTCGTTGAGAGACAAGAAGGGATTTGCTGATACATTCCAGTCTGGTAGAAGATTATTTTCTTTAAAAAAAATTTAAAGGGACACCAGGAGCTTATGAGAGCCCTTTACAGTGAATCACTGCAACTGTCAATAAAGTAGTTTAAAAGCAATGTACCCCTTCAAACTGTTGATGCCCTCAGCAGCTGGAAGTCTAGTGTTCAGAGGCATCTTAATTACAGATCCTGGCCAGATGATAACACATATTACCAGTGAAATCTCTCACACACACAATCTTCTGAGGGCTTTGAAAGGACACTGTGGTTCAATCCAGGGAGAGCAGAGGTGCCACACAACTTGGGGTGACACCTAAAACAGCATTTGGGACCTCAAGGGGCAGGCAAAGGGCTCCAGGAATGCAGGACACCGAGGCAGTTGGCACGTGGAACAGAACAGTGATAGCTGCTAATGCAAAATGTCATTATGAAGACAGGGCTAGGAGTTAGGACTTCCTTATCCCACACAAGTATCATAAGCATTCTGCAAAGGAGTCCTTTCTTTCCCTTCTCTAATCAGTGTATGGTGCCTTACATGCAACTGACAGGAGACTTGTTGATAAACTAATGCATAAATAAACTATACTGCATAATAAACTACACAGGAGACTTGAGGGATAAGCAGTCATGCTCTTTGATGTGATAGAGGGCAATATAGAACTTGACTCCATTTTTTAGTTTCTCTAATGACTGTCTAGAATTTCAGGATTTCAGACATTAAAAGCAAAACTTCAACTTCCAGTCTACTCTCACTGCAAAAATGATGTATTGGATGCAATATCATTAGAAAGAGAGCATTACCTGAAATATCCTTCCACTTTCAGGCCCTTTATGGGTTTAAAGACTTAAAAATATAGGGCTGCTGGTTTTTTGGGTGTTTTGTTTTTGTTTTGTTTTTTTTTTAATGTCATACAGTGAAAAGGTTATAATTCTGGGCTGTGTAAGGCCATTAGAGGAGAGTGCCTCCAAGTGCCAAAAAGCATTTACAGCAGAAACCCTCTTGTGCTAGCGACAGTTTAAAAAAAAAAAAAAAAAAAAGGCCACATGGACCTAAGTATCTGACTTGGTTCCTTGAACATCTGCTAAGCTTTATATATGGGCACAGTTAATTCTAGTCATGAAACTGGATAGGAGAAAATCAGCCTAGAACTCTAACTACTAAAGAAAGAAAAAATAGTAAAGGCTTCAAGGCAGACTAAAAACTGAGTCTGTGCAACCAGCTCATGCTGAGCTCTAGAGTGCAGTTGGATCTGCTGTCCTGCTGGGTCAGGCCATTAGTGCGGTCCAGTGAATTAACATAATTTAGCACTGTGTAAGAATTAGGTAACTGCTGAATAACTTAAAATGACTGTGATGAATTATGGTTTGGAATTATACATTTTTGTCACTAAGTATATGACTTGGTTACTTTAATTACATGGGCTATAGGGGGAAAATGGCATTGATACAGCTCATTACCAGCTCATGGAGCTCACTAATTAGTACATCAGATGCAAAGAGGCCGCAGAGCACACATGTGCTAACCCTCAGTAACAGCCACTCACAGCTCTAACAAGAGCACAAGCTCACCTGCTAAAGCCATGGGGGGGGATGCTTTCCTGAACTCAGCTGTCAGGAGGCACAGATGGGACTCGCTCCATGGTTGGAGATGAGCTGTACTTGCTCACAAACTCCCAGCAACAGCCCCCCAGAGCATACAACCACTTGTAAGATTTCTGTTTCAGAGTTGGACTTGTAAATTTAAGACTACACCTAATGAGAGTGAAAAAAAGGGGCAGACAGTGCATATGAATTAGGCCTTTATCTCAGTAGAGTAAATTCTTCAGCAGTAAGCTGCCAGCATCCAAAGCCAGACACGGGAGAAGCGCTTTACTTTCTCGATCTTCAGTGTATGACTTGAACAATTCAGCTGTACCTGTTGCCACTTGCCCACCTGTTAAATTCAGCTAATGATGCTTGCTATGTGCTGCTTGGAGAGCCACGGATGACAAATGCCCTACAAGCCCATACCTAACAGATGGGTATAACTGCGCAGTTCTGGCCTGCTGTCATTCTTTGCCATTCACCAATTAATTTAACTGCAAGCTCCAGAAAGCATCACAGGTTTCCTGTAACAAATACATTACCACCCATCCCTACAGACAGCCTCCAGACACCTCAAGTCAGTCTCAAGGTTAGTCCATCATACTGTCTCAACACAAGGTAAACTTATCTTATTCCTTCCACATTTTTCTTTCAGTCCTGACATCAAAGCTATCAGTCACAGGTCATTCTCCCAGCCCCTCTGGAGCTCGGATCACTTTTAAAATCAAAGTGAATCTGCATGAAAGAACAAATAATGCTACCAAGTGAGTCACCGCAAGCTGGACTTCACCAAAACATAGTGCTTTGTTAAGAGTGACAGGATTACAGCCCATTAAATCATAGTAACAAGCACTTCGGCATTGCCTTACAGGATTGCAGCAAATAATTGAAGTCCTCCGCCTAGACTGCTGCTCAGAGCTGCTGCAAGGAGAAGTCCATGGCAGCCAAAGTGCATTCCCCTTTTCAAGCACTTTGCTGCGTTGGCTTCAGAAGGATAACCTTCAGTCTACCCGGAATTACCGAAGGCACGTGCACAGAAGGATCCAAGTCCTAGCAGAGAGCCCACAGCGCCTGTGATCGGCAGATGGAGTCCATCCTGGGCATAAACCAACGGTCCTACATGCAAAAACTGCACTGCTCTCCAGAACTTTTAAAGCTACCAACCAGACGAAATATGTGACCAGTTTGTCCAGTATTTTAAAAACAAAATTCAGTCAGTTCTCTAGTAAAGGTGCAACTGACGCTGGGAGGAGGGTTTCCTCTGTTTATTGGCTTTTCTTTTTCCCTTTTGTTTCAGCTTGTGTTAAAGAAACACAGATTAAAATGAGGGTTCCAGAGCCAATATTTCCCTGGTAGACTTCAGCTTTCCTCTGGCTCTTGCAGTTGCCCAGGCTAATCTATACATTAGTTCAAATGGACAAACCCAACTTCTATTAATTTCTTGTGTCCCAGCTGTGTAGTACTAATTAAAGAAAGAGTTCAAGAGTTCATTCACATTTAGGTAGACTCCTCAAGAAAGTCTGAGTGCTGCATAAAAAATGTCTATGAAAGCCTAGCAGAATACTGTCTTAATTTGCACTACTTCATTTAACAGAAAATAGCCACTTGTATTTTACCATAAGCGCTGTGCCAAGAGTACGCCACTCAATAGCATGCAGTTAATTCAGTACAATCAGCTCACATCCATCCTCGCTGGTGTGGAGATATTAGAGACAGCATTAAGAGGAATTTTCCCTTTGCCGACCACAGGGCACTGATAGCTCCCCAGATAAACATTATACTTGGTAAGTAAAGGGACAACTTAATCTCCTACATTAATGTTACTGAGGAGAAATACCACTGATTTTACTGTATTGATATTTTGAATTGAAACAAGCTACATTATTTTCAGTAAAGGGGAAAAAAAAGAACACTATTCATTCCAATAGCCCGAACTTTCACTGGTTTTTCTGACAGCACTTGATGAAGTCAGACAAGAAGATAATAGGAACAGTCCATCAACTTCCATGGTATGCCTAAAACTACAGAAACATCAAATTAAGATGTCAGTCTCAGGTGCGGATCTTACATCTGTTACTTTCTTTCAAGTGTTTCCACAAACACTGCAAAATGTTAATTTACCACTGATCTAACTCCAGGGCAATGCCCATATACACCAGCAGGAGAATTACCTTCGCACTGCGTAGTGAATCGATGATGAAAAGGCATCAAAATCATGAAAGACTAAATTTCACTGGTTTATAATTGGGTTTATAAACCAAATTTCACTGGTTTATCATTTTTCTTTCACTGCTTTTACAATCATTCTTGGCACACCCTTTTGTATGCAGAGGGGTCATCTCCAGAAACTGTCCAGACCTTTGCTTAACCCAGGAAAAGCAAATAGTGAAAACACAGAACTGGGACCCACAACTGGCAGAAGATGAGGGAAGCATTTAAGATAAAAACAGAAGAAAAATGGTGTTTTGTTCAGGTTTGCATTAGACTTGTTAAAATGAAAACTCCATCTTTAGAACAAGACAGCAAACGGGTAAGAACCACTTGTTTACTAGTTCACTCAGTTTATGAAAAGAGGCAAATGTGTATTTTCATTGTTTTGCTTCACAAACTAAGCCCACCTTCCAAAGAAGAAGGTGGAAGGTAATTTACCAGAAAACATATGCTGGAAAGCACAAGAAAAGCTGTTCCTGATCCTAACAAGGGCCACCATCAAAAAAGGAATTTCATACTCCAAATCATGATCTGCACAATCTCCCATCTTCTGCCACTTGGAGAAAAACTGGAACAGTTCTTAGGCTTGGTTTTGGGGATTTTGGTGGGTTTTTCTAGGAACCAAATTAGGTGCCCTTTAGCTTCTCTGCACATAATCCTGAAGATCGGATTTGCCTATTTTTAAAATATACAAACCTCCAGATTTCCCAGCTCAGTTTAGAATCATAGCTTGGGCTATGAGCGACATCCAAAACACTCAGATGCTGCCCCAAAATGAAACTCGGATATGAAAGGTGGCATCCCCCAAAGGGGACTTGCTCATGGGTTGATAGACCCAATGCCAGCACCCAGATGGATTAGGTGTTGAATGACATTTACTGGTGTTCCTCCCCTTATCAGCTCAAGGATAAAAGCTCAAACTTTCTAAGCAATGTGCCAGATCCTATTCCTGCTGCCACTGACAAGTTTCAAACAGTAAGAAATCTTAATATTCAAGACCACGTTCCAACACTATTTAACAGTTTCCTAAAAACATGAATATCCAGTGGGCTTAACATCTTGCAGGTTGAAGTTGAAGAAATCTGTTCAGTTTGTCTCAATGCTTCTAGACTGAAAGGAGCTGTATAGGTGAACACAAGAGTTTTATTAATGAAGCTGCTTCAAATGTAGATATAGGCAGACAACTTTTCCTTCTCCTTGCCCCCCCTGCCAAGCCTTACATCATTCTTGTTTCCAGTTTTCACAGCTCATACTCTAAAATCCCCATATTAAGTTTCTGGCACGCTTATTCAAGCGCCAATCTCTTTAACCATATGGTTCTAGTCCTGCAGATTGCCTCTCCCCCATTTTACCTCTCCTCCCACAGGGTTTCACAGAAACGGTGCTATGCAAAACTTGTAAAAGTACATGTCATTTTAAACGTTCAACACCAATCTTCTCAATGAAGTTTCTACAGAAGTCAGTTTAATTAAAATCGAGACTAGAAGACCCTGAAAGCTTCATCGCTTTTCAGCTTTTGACAATCAAAAATTTCCTCTGAAGTTAAAAAATAATAATGCTGAAGTGGACAAGTCCAAAACTTTATACAAAAGCTTCTCCAATCTTCTAAGCATGAAACAGAAGTTTTCCCATCTAGTCCTAAAACAAGTGTGTGCAGTAAGTGTTAATATTATACTTTCTGAGGCGCACTCTATAGCATAAAATCATTGTACTTTCCCACTTAATCGAGCATATGGCCACTGTCCAACATGTAAATTCTCATGTAATACTCAAATACACAATAGATTAACACCCCCCTGATTTTAGGTGAATGTTTGATGTAGCCAGTAAAGCATTAATCAAAGCAAGAAAAAGGCAGTCCAGAAACCTAAGAGTGATTTTTTTTCATTGACTTTTTAAATTAAACCAGAAATATTTGAGTACTGCTCACATCACTCCACTTAAGCAAGCATTTCTTAGAAACAAGCAACTAGTTACACACTTGTGAAGAAGTCAGCTCCCTCCTCTGCCACAAACCGAAGACTGAACTACTACAAACTCCTACTATGGGGCTGGCCAGGACAGCCCCAGTTCTGCACTGGGGCACCACTTACACCACATTCCTTCACAATGATGTGATTAAGAGGTTTTGGGCTTGCCAGACCCATCAAGCAAAGAAAATTGACACGCACAGATCTAGTTTCTGTCCTCAGCAAGGTTAACACTAAAGAGGGAACAAGTCCACTGCTGTAGTTCCAGCAGTCGCATCTTTCAGAAGAGACCCTGTTACTGTTACCTACTAATTTTTACGTCCCCGATGTCACTATGATCAGGACTTTACTGAATTTGGCTAAGGTGGTTCAGATCAACATTAAACAGTGTTTAGAACAATGGCACCCACACAAACTTTTTCTACTATATGTTAATGTGATTCTCACACCAGTGAGATCAATGGTATCACCACAGCTTTCAGAAGTACAACTTCTGCTTTTTCTCCTTCCCTCCACAGGGAAGGTTCTGCTTCACAGCCACATTTCCAGTGCCATTTAGCAGGTCACCCTGGTAATGAGATATCACTTAATGATGCCCACGTTGATTTGGAGAACCACAAAAAAAATCAAATTATGCTGCCTCATCAGTACAAGCAAGGACACCGAGGAGGAAAGGCTGAATCCCCCGACCCACACTGCCCCCAGCCAGGAAAACGCCCTGCAAAAGGAGCAGCTGGAAGTGAAAGGTCTAGGCTGAGCTTAGTTCATCTTTAGCTCTTCAAATAACCGTGTTGCTAGGCGTATGGGCACAAGTTTCTCCATCTTTAACAAAGGTGGTGAAACCATGATTTAAAACTCCGTTCTATACGTTAGTTCCGAGAAGATATGTCCCCACGGAGGATAACAACAGAAACCCCTGAGGCAGGACTGCAGAAACACATCAGATGCTGGACAACCTGGTGCTTGCCACGTCTGAAACCCTGGAGGACACTGGCTGATCTCTGTGTCCTTAGGAAACTCCCGTGGACAAACACAAGTGGTATCAGAATTGCACTTTTGGGCTTCAGCTGCTAAAACCCCACTAACCCTCACATTGGGTGCTCAGATCTTTTCCTTGGATCCAGCCCAAATTTCCGTGGAGGACCCACTCTAATAGACAGATGAGGCTGATCATTCCTTGCATAACAAGGAGATGCCTCCAACAGATGGGGTTACAGACAACCCCAAGAGCAGGCTGTGCAGACTGCGGATTTAATTAGAAGTGTTGTTAAACAGATACGACAGCAAGAGCAGTTCTGTGCCTCGCCTCGTAAGTGCAAAGTGGAAGATACCTCATGAGACAGGATTCTGCAGAAATCTGTTAGCAGCATTTCCTTTGCCAGACAGAGGTACAAGAAACAGATTGCTAGGTAAAAAAATTCCACTTTAGCCCCTCTTCCTCCCCGTGAGCTTTATTCTCTGACAAACGGATATAAAAGTCTCTGCAGAGACCTGCATTTTTCGGAACAGAAACTTAGCTGTTAGCCCAGCTCCATTAAAGTCAGTGGATCCTCCCAAATGAGTGTTTTTAATAGCCTGTAATAATTTGATCATAATACAGACTTATGGAGCAGCATCCCAGACCTCCACATGCAGGAAATACCTTCATAAAATCATGGCAATAATAAAATAAATCAGGCCGTCTGTTAATAATGTCCAATTTTGAGAGTTCTGCACATTAGTTTTAGTGTCTAGATTGTTTTTCTGGGTTGTAAACATCCAATGTATCTAGCTAGCAACAATATATGTTCTAGAAAGATAAATACTTTTTAAGGCTTTTCTAACAAACAAAAAATTGCCAGGACTCTTTGTTTTAAGTACTTCTGTCATGCAGAAGCGGTAATCTATGTATATTAATTCAGCAGCATATGCCGTCCTCACTTTTAATTTTAATAACTTTGCCTTTTATAAAGGAAAAAACTTCATCCTCTTATAGAATACAGGTCACCTTAATTTCCATATGCAAATTTTTTCAGCATTTCCTATTCTGCTTTTAGATACATATGATCACTAACGTTTTCTTGAATCCTTTGTGAAAACATGCATTTAAGCTTGGGAAAGCGACTTTCACATCTTGTGAGCGCCAAAGTTGTTTCACAGCTCAAATTCTTGCATCTTCACCATGAAATTAAGAGACTGACAACCTGAAGTAACATGTTGCGAATAGCCAAGGAACAGAAACAGTTTCATTCTTAAGAAGTTTGCTGAAGCAGAAAGCATCACAACTGCTACACTTTCTTTGCTTTGTAGCGAAATAAATAAGTAGGCAAACAACCGCACATTCAATTTTTTAACCATAATTCATCCCATTTTTCAACCTGGATTTATATTAGATTATGGCATAGACATTTTATATCAAAATTCTTCCAGAATAAAGACATTTTAAGAGTTTTACTAGCAAGACAGATAAAGAACGTTTTGGCATTGCGAAATTTGTGACAGAGGGAAGGGTACACGAGAGCAGAAACTACTTTAGATGGCTCCACATCTTTTTTTTTAAGCCCTAAAAATTTAAAAGATTCCATCTATCTTTGCTGTTGGATTTTTCCTGGAAGATTGTTCAGTAACAGAATCTCCTCACATTGCCTCCGCGGAGCTTTGGTC
Source organism: Limnodromus scolopaceus (assembly GCA_028565335.1). Taxonomy (NCBI): domain Eukaryota; kingdom Metazoa; phylum Chordata; class Aves; order Charadriiformes; family Scolopacidae; genus Limnodromus; species Limnodromus scolopaceus. The sequence continues at coordinate 7,288,638 of JAOXNO010000005.1, forward strand.
CACCTTGTACCACAGCAGGTCAAGCATCACAGAAGGAAGCTCACTTTTTGATATACCTGTTATATTAATGAGTTTAAAAGTGATGCTATCTGAGAAACAGGGATACAATGGAAATACTTGCACACAACCCAGATGCATTCACAGTCGACAAAGCTTGGAAGAAAGTGTGCGGTCATATTTGTATCATCTTAAGGTATGGTCAGAAAGGTATTCTTCCCCTCCTGGACAGCAGCAATGTGTAAGCCACCACAGCCAAGCCCTCTACTGGGAAGTGGATACCTAGTTTCCAAGCAAGCCAGAGAGAATGTATTTCGAAACTAATGTTTTTCAGTCAATCAAGTATTGTGCAGAGCCAAACCATACTCTGCAAGGCTTTACATAGCTGTGAATATGTACAACTCCTCAATAGAGACATCTCTGCTCATCACCAGCACATCTCAGCTGGTTCTTTGAGGCACTTCTGTTTGATCAGCACTATTTTGCTTTCAGCTGCAGACAGCTCAAGGCAGTTGCTGTTCATCGAAGAGATTGTTTCCCTCTGACACTAACAGTACTTCATCACTTAATGCAACAAGACACTGCAAGTGTGTTACTGGCATACCAGAAACCAGGGGCTGACAGCTAACCCCATGGCATCTTGCTCCAGCAGTCTCCCATACATCAAGAGGCAGGGACAGGCCAGATGCCTGCAAACTCCGCAGGATCTTGTGAGGAGAACAGCATGATCTTCAAAGCCCTGCACAGGAGGGCAGCCGGCACCCTCCTGGTGCCACACCACCAGCACTCCCAACACTGCTGCCTGTGCCTGAGGAACAGGCTTCAGGAGCATCACCCACCTTCACTTTGAGCCTCCAGCACTTACTTCTGCCTACACCTCGACAGTGGCAGTAGAGGATATCCTTAGGGCAGCTTCTCTGCTGCATAATCCTTGCTCAAATTGAAACGTGCCTTCCAGCAAACCTGAGTTCAGGTGTGGATGCAGGAAGGGTAAGGTAAAGCTTGACAACAGGAAGTTCAATCAGAGTGTTAAACTGCAACCAACACAAAGCACTGGGAGCCTCCCAGCCCATGGGGAGAGTTGGGCTGGCTGCACCTCAAAGGAGAATATCAAGTGTCTCTTGCCTTTTATAGCTCTTCAGGCTCACCAAAGGCCCTCCCTTTCAAAGATTTGTTCCTGTTTTGATTTTTAATTGTTATTTGAACACTCAGTTAAGAAATCCCAACCTACAATGATGGTCCAAGTGTGTTCACAAGCAGTGCACGTCCATCCATCCTTCAAATGAAAACACAAGAAATGGCCTTTCCATTAAAGAAAGAAAACATCCCCATAATATATTCCGCCTCAGAAAGGTCACATCTGTATCACAGAATGAGACATTATTTGAAAATCATAATCACAAAAACCCCTTTTTTGGTACAGAGATCATAAAATGACTCCCCTGTTTCATATAAAGCACTTAGATGAGATGACAGGTGACTGCAAGCAAAAGCACTCGGCGCAACAGAGCATCTTCTTTCCCAAATACAGGTCCAGTGGTCACTAGTGGTCACTGATGGAAGCACTGCTCACAGAGCAAAGCTGGGTTGTTTTGTTTTAAGGAACTCTGGAAGGTGGTGCTTTTACACTGTCAGCAGTTTTCCAGCACACAAGCTCCTCAGTGTCACTGCTAATGACATAACAGAGGGAGACCATTAGCAGAGGGAATTATTTTTCTCCCTATAAGGATAGAAAGAATCAGGAAGAGTGCGCTTTCTCCCGAATATATTTGGCTCTGCAGAAGACACATGTGATACAAATGTTGCTATGGAAACTATTCTATTAAATAATATTAAATTAAATTTACATATTTTAAGTGCACAAAAACAGCCTAGGTACAAAACTAATTAACCTAAATTCAATCTTGAGATTACAAAGTATGGCCTATTAGAATTATAATTTTTCTTCTAAAAGAGGTTTGGTTTCGAACAACCTGCTTTTCTGTACCCCTTTCTTTCCAGATCTGCACCCCAGTTATTCAGAAAAGTAATTTCTTGAGATAATTTGTACATACAAACTCTGCTCCTAGTTCCCTTGGTGATGGAATTACCATAGCATTACAGAGAAAAACCCAGGAGCTGAATTCAGTCTGAAAAGACAATGCCCTGATTACAGCTGTGCCACCATAATATTGGAATGTATTTTAATAACTCCCACTTATATCTCACCCCACACACAGTACTGAAATCCTTCTCATCAAACAGGAGTCCTACACAGCACTGGAGTAGGCTTGTCCTTCCTAACGTTTTCAGGGTATGGGAAAGTTCTTTGAAACTTAGTATTTTAACGTCTAAAGTATTTTTTCCCTTTCCAGCCCTTCAGCGGCCAACAGCTCTGCCCAACACAGCTACCAGAAACAAGCTGTTTGCATCATTCCTTCCCCACTGAAGAAGCCAAGCTCCCATTAGCCGCTGAGTAAACCTGAATTAAAGCTCTTGCTAAAGTCAGATGGCAGCCCCAGGTGCTCAGCCAGCATCAGCACCAGCCTGAACATACACATCCACACCTGCAGCCAGGGTGCGGGGGAGAACGCACAGAGGAGAGAGGACACGTTTTAGCTGGAGCTGCCTACCGAGAAGTGGTTCCATTGCTGCTGGAAGCAACAAAAGCTTATCCTGCATTTTAAAACTTGGACTAATAATAATTACCCACTTCTACTTGGGTGTTGTAAATCAGGGCAACAGGCTTTTAAGCAGCTTATAGAAAATGCAAGTTACAGAAGAAATCTGCAGCCATGTTTCAACCGTCTGTTCTTAAGTAGTGGGCCAATACTCTACAGTGAAAACTACCAGGACAGGAAAGGATTACTGCTGATGAAACTACTTATTTCCAAACAAAGCAGCAACATTTGAATAGGTCACCTCTCCCTCACAGCACAGGCCTCCATCACCAGATCCAAAGCCATGACAGATCACAGCAGCTCGTAGCTTCCATGCAAGTGCTCTCCACAGCACTGGAAAGCCATCAGGACAGCCTGCCCAGAGCCAAGGGCAGCTTTGGGCAACAAACTCAGACTCTCCATTTTAACAAACCTATGGCCACAGGAACTCTCTGGGACTTTGCTTGGACTTCTTCACAAAAGCACTTTCCAGCCATTGATAACGACACAAGCCTTTGGAATTAGATGGAATGAGATCAAATGAAGAAATGTCTTTTCAAATAAAACATTTAATATTTGTTCCATTTCCATGGCCTCTGTGTCTTTCCCTCTATTTTTGCATTCAGCTGTCAAATGCACTTCTGCTGAGAGGGCACTGAACACTTCCTTGCCACCACACCCTCAACGTGGTTTGAAGAGCCTTAATAAAGGAAAGGCACAGACATTAACAGAATTAACACTTATCTCAGAGTTAGATGTGTCTTATTCACATGTCCGTTGGACTTCACTGTTACAGTATGGAAAGATGTGTCAAAGTGGTGGGTTTTTATCCTACTCTTCATTTATGCTGGAGCAAACTGAATACTAACATACATTCAGTAATGAAAGGAGAGTTACAATACACTAATTTTGCCAAATTTACTACAAGTTCTCTCATAATGACGTTATCTCCATCTGTCACAGAATCATGATGTTCTTAAAGAAAAATAGCCTGCTGGAATACTTCAAAATGCTTTCCAGTTTCCAAACGAGTCAGGGAGATGCAAGTTACCAAAACTGTAGAGAAGCCATTGAACATGGGTACAGCAAGAGAATGAAACTATAATTGTAATGAGCCAGTAGAAGCTTTCAGATGACCCTACATAATACATCTTGATGCAAAACTCATGCTATGAACAATTCAGAACTGCCAACCCACCAGTTCTCAGTAAAGACAAGAAATTAGTCGTGTTCCTGCCCTGAGAGGCAGATACATCAACTAAAACATTTTATAAACACAAAGCCTCCCTTAGTGAACCAGTGTAGCTTAAGGGGAAGCAAACTGGTGAGAGATGAGAGGAGTGGAGCTCACAAGTCCCATCACTGGAGCAGCTCTGGTGGCCTGCTCAGGGCAGCAGCAGCCCCTGAGCCGTAGGCACAGACCACACTTTAGGAGAGCATATACCAGACTAGGTACCGCGGGGAACTGACCCACCGCTGTAACCTATCTAGCACCTACAACCAAAGCTAGGAACACAACGGCAGTAAAAGAACAGACTTAAAATAAGTTTAAAATTAAACAAGGAGCTAAAGGGGGCTTTTTGGATTTTCATTTTGTGCAACTCAAATGCAATGAACGTAAAAGCCCTGGAGATACCACAAGGTCTTCACCTGTCCCGCTCAGGACCTTCAAGCCCTGATTTGCAGCAGCCCCCTCTCAGGAACCCCAGGACTTCAGCCGCTCCGGAGCGCTCCCAGCCCTCATCCCTGCCTGAAGTCCCCCCGCATCCCCAGCCCCTCAGTCCCGAGGGCACTAACACCCCCAGCCCCTGCCGTCCTCCCGGCCACCCCCTTCCTCGCCGGGGGTCGGAGCCCTCCGCAGCAGCCGTCCAGCTCCGGCCCAAACTTGGCGGCGGGTGCCCGGCTCCGGGCGCTCCGTATGAAGGGCAGAGCCGGGAGGTGGAGGCAGCACAGCCTTCCCGGCAGGGAGCATCCCCACCTCCCAATGGGAGAGAGAAAAAAAAAAAAAGAAATATATATATACACGTACATATATAATGCATATATATATGCATATTTAAGTGCCTTTATTCTTTCCCCCCTCCCCCCAAATTTTTCGTTTCGCGTCTCCCCTGCGGAGACACCCGCTGAGCTCAGTTTGCAAAAAGAGGGAGGACAAAGGAGAGGAAGACAAAAAAAAAAAAAAAGGGGGAAAAAACCCCCGAAGGCAGGTGGCCTCGGGGAGCCCGGGCGGGGGCCAGCACTCACCCCCAGCCGCCGGCTCCGGATGCGCACGTAGCCCTGCTTCACGATGTCGTTGAAATTGGAGGCCATCCTTCCCCGGGAAAGTTGGAGGCGGCCGGCGCCGCTCAGCCAGCCCGCATGGCGCTCAGCAGCCTCCGCAGCCGCGCCCCAGCTCCGCACCTCCCCGCGGAGCGCTCCGGCCCCGCGGCGGGCC